>OENM01001155.1:4023-42916 GCA_900239745.1 Rotaria magnacalcarata | reverse complement strand
GTTCTAATAGCAATATTTCGAGAAATCTCATATATCGCCATAGATTGGCGTGGATTTAGGCCATAAAAAAAGAATTTAGTATTGAATTTCACTCAAGAGGGGTGAAAACCCTGAGAATGCTTCATATCCTGAGGTTTTGAAATAGAATTCAAAGGCCAAAAAGAAGTTAGCATGACAATAAAACACTAAAGGAGAAGGTTCAGTACACTGTAAAAGTAGATAAAACCTCTTTTTCGTAAGGGGACTCTATAATTATGCTACAGTCATTTTTCAGTTTTCTCAAGCTATTTGTTCCAATAACAAGAGACGAAAGGAAGAGATGGTGGGACTGGGTAGTGCGTGGATGCGTCCATGCCCGCATACCATTAGCAGATCAATATCGGTTATTGTAGAAATGAAATGAGCATTTTTGTCTGCTTACACATGGGGGTTTATAATTTCGTCACCCTCTGTGTATATTATATGTAAATGTAAAAGAAAAATCAATTGCCTATATGTTTAATAAATATGTTCGTCGGTTTTTTTCCAATAAGTTTCTATAGGCCATGAATGAACGCTAAAGAAATATTCAAAAATATTTTATTTTTCGTATACATCTATTATTAAGCAAGCTATTCACTAGTATTTGCTACAGAATAGTTCACACTGAGAGTATACGGGATGTAGGTGTGCCTGCTTTATAATTGTTTCTTTTTTATGTCGGTATATTTTTTTTATATTGAACCTATTGAAATATTAAATACTAAAGTCAACTCAATGCATAATATATTAATTAGAGAGGAAAAAATCAAAAAACAAAACATTTTGTTTTTTTGAGTGCCATCAGAAACTACTTTCAAATAGTGTCCACTACAAAAAAAAAACGTGAAATATTTCCTCGTTAAAAATTCAATTAATAATAATTAGTTAAATGATTTCAAAAAGAAACGTTGCTTGTTTCTTTCATGATAAGCATAAAAATATGTTTTTTATTCTCTTTTCCTGCTATATGTTTTATTACTCAAGTATTTTAGTGGCTTCTCTCTCGCTGACGTCTTTTGTCTAGAAAACATAAATTTTATTTTCTATACGAATCGTTTGAATTAAATAATACTGAAGAAAAACAGAGACGAAGTTATAACTTCGTCGTGCGATATTGACGTAATTCACTTTTAAATAAATAATTTACTGAATTAAATATAGTTTAAGTAAATACATCATCAAAAATAATATTTTATCAATAGAAATATTCATTTATTAAACAATATTATTTAATAAATGAATATTTCTATTGATAAAATATTATTTTCGATGATGTATTTACTTAAACTATATTTAATTTAGTAAATTATTTATTTAAAAGTGAATCAAAAATGATTCCGAGCTGCATGTGTGTCGAAGTTATAATTTCGTCGACCGGTGTAACTTCGATACGACATATATATACATTGCTCATTAAAAATCATGTCCTCATAAACGAATTATTAAATAATTCTTTTAAAATACACACTAATTTCGACATATGATTAAAAATAGAAACATTTAACTTCTGAGAATAATTTTTTAAAGAATACTTAATACCACATGATCATGATCTTTCTATTCTCAATAATTAATATCGAAAAGTTTTCTCTTCGTCTAATATCGTTAAGTTGAAATAGATTTTTATAAAAATGAATTTCACTCAGCTGATGCTTGGCAAGAAAAATTCTATTATAGTTGTACTTATTATTGAATATATTTATGAATGGCAATAGGAAAAGGAAATGATTGACATAAATTCATTACTGAAATACAAAAGAAAACAATGAATATATCGGGAACAACTAGAATTTGATTGGTGAGTACATAATTATTCTTCAGTAATAAAGCGTCAAAATAGACTTTATTTCTATGTTGTTCTTTTAAACTTCTAATATATTTAAATTTTATAGATAGTAAGTATTATATATATATATACAGTAAAACCTCTATAAGTGAACACCTCTCTAAAGTGAACACCTCCTATTTGAACGCGTATCTCGGTCCCCCCGATCAATTTTTGCTGTAAATGTACCTCTATATAATGAACACCTCCCGACTCTGAACAATGAACGCTTTTCTTGGTCCCTTCAATTAAAAAACCTCTATAAAATGAACATACGGGCAACAAATTACAAATTTTTATATGAAACAAGAGAAAAAAAGAGATGAAAATTTAAAAAAAACAACGCGTATTCTTAAACAGTGTTACAATAGTTAATTGGTAGTCTATTGATCAGAAAGAAAATTCGTCGTATGCATAGAACAAAGGAACAATGAAAATGATTAGCCCGCTTAAAGTTGATCGCTTACATGTGAAAGAACAAAGCAATTGTCTATTTACGATTGTGTGATGACGACGAAACGTACATTAACCCTCTCTGAAAAAATACAGTTGATTCGTGAAAATGAAGAGTAGTTTTCGTACCGTACACGTGCTGACAAATATAAGATCTCAATCGACAATTCGTAACACATTCCGGACGGCAGGCTTTGTCTGTTCAAGGATCAAAAACGTAGACAATGCTACAATAAATAGTGACTCTGATTCCGACGAAGAAATTCTTACTAACGATATCTCGACAGCCTTACAAAATCTAGATCTAATTACTTCTTGTTCATCTCATCATCGAGGCCATGGAACTGGTCAGATGATTGCACCTTTTAGCTGCAACTCAACAACCACAACTACATTCTCTTATCTCTCAACTCGATTCCCAGCTCACTCAGCACTGCATTCACTCGAAAGGAGTCGAACAGACAGCAATCGACGATTTTTTTCATAGAAATTAAATAGATATGTGTAAGAAATATTTTTTTAAACTTTGTTTCGTAAATATTGAATATTACGTATAGCTAATGGATGAAAGAAATACTACCCAGGAGAATCATCCGGCCGTCTGAAAAGCCATCGGAAACGGCTATAAAACGACATAAAACGGCATTAATTTTCACCCTATTTCGCCGTAATCCGTCAGCTCGTTTTACGGGCCGTTTTTTTGCTAGAAAACGGTCATCGCTTTTAACACTATTCTCTTCGTTTTCCGAGCTGACGGAAAACGGCGCCGTTTTTTAACGTTTTACATCGTTTTTATGCCGTTTCAGGCCGTTTACGGGCCGTTTTCTTTCACCTGGGTATTTGTTTTTGCTTAAAGTTATTTGTGATGAGCTCTGATACACAAGGCGTGTAGTAGACCCCAATCGGTATTACTAAACATGAACTGTATACATGTAAGAGTTCAGGTAATACAAAACCTCCTTATAATGAACACCTCCTTTAATGAACACTTTTTGAAGGGTCCCGTTAGTGTTCATTACAGAGAGGTTTTACTGTATATATATATATATTATCATCATCAATTTTATTATTGTTCTGAGTCTGAAATTATGCATTCAATATTTAGTCAATGACATATTATAATAAATTCTATTGATAGATGGAGAATTAATTATATTCAAAGTCCAATAATAATAAAAATATCGATCACAGTCTTACTGTATGAATCATGGAAAATCATTAAAACTTTATATTTTTACAATAAATTCTATCATCTAAGTTGATTTCATAAATTTTATAACTAAAAATTAAAAATCTCTCGTTGATTCTAGACATACGTAAATCATTTTAGATATGAAACTTTGCTAATGTATCATAAATCTTATTTGATGTGAACTATTTCTCTTTTATCTGTTGTTTGACGTTTGCATTGATGTCAAAAGTAGACTTCGTTTTACCGGACGCAAGATGTTATTACTTATTTAAAATAGGCAAATCAGTCTAAACAGTAATTTTTGTTTATATTAACCATATGTTTTGTTTTAACGATAACCCACAAGTCCACACACATTGTATTATGTATTTTGTCCTACTAGAATAATTTCATGTTCGTCAAGAGAATAGTAATATAATACTTTAAAGAAGCCTTTGTAGGTTAAAATGTGCCATAGTAATTTTTTTATTATCATGAAAAATTCTGTTTTTTTTCTCTCGAAAGCTTAGTTTTCAATGTAATTCAAGTACAATTATCTATTTCATGACATTGATTCAAATTTCAATCCTTACTGAATTATGACAATTTATTACATTGATGACGCATTTAGACAAGATTCACCGCATCAATAAGTATTGCGACTCTATGACGTAGAACCGAGTATGACTAGTACGGATTCATTCACACCAATGAAAAGACGTCACGATTATTAGATCAATTAAGAACTACGTCAATGCAATCCACTATATAGACTGTGCTGAAACTAATACAAATTTATTATACATTGATATTTGCTTAAGTGACAAGTGTAAAACGAAATAGCAAAAATTAAAATGAGCAAGATATTTGTTTTTGAATATTTTTCATTTGTTTAAATTATTTTTCTGAATAGACTTTTTAGTTAATCGTCTTGAACGTAATGTTGGTATGGATTTGAATGGTGATGGATATATTGGTGGGCAAGGTATAACTTTCTAATATATTTCATTTATTTTTTTACTTATGTTTGCTTCATTTTATATTTTAGGTATGATGAACCGATTAGAAAGAGCAACTCATATTGATTTCAATGGTGATAATATCATCGGTGGTCATCGTGATGTGCTATATGGTTATCCTGGCGTATACGGTTATCCTGGCGTATATGGTTATCCTGGCGTATACGGTTATGGTTCTGGCTTATATCGATATTACTAACTATTGAAAAGAATAATTTGTATTCATATTACTACTAAAAATAAAATGAAATATATTTATTATCTTTATCTCAGTTATGCATCTTCCCATGTAACTATAGTAAAAGATTAAAAAGGATACAGGATATAGTGTAACACAAGTTCGTCAAGGATAACCGTCTAAAATGTCCCCGACATTTCGTCCTTGAAAAAAATGTCCTTCGGTAAAAATGTCCCTGAGATATGGTCCTTAGAAATATTGTCCTCCGAAAAAATGTCTTTCAATTCTAAGATGTGCTTTTCGTAAAACATGAACTACTCTTATTCATGGAAGCAATCATGTGATATAATCAATAGAAGGAATAAAATTCTAATTTATTTTCCACTTGCGACAAAAAAGGAAGTTCTTTTAATAATTCTTGTGGATCAATTTGGTTTTTGTTGAATCGTTCATAGTTCTTTCATACGTTGTGCACCAATTTTTGACTTGGGTCGCTTTGCACGATGTTTCATTCAGCTATTAATCTGAAAAATTACGTTATGAACAGTAATTGTTCCAGGAAATCTTATAAATGTATCATCAGAATTTGTATGCAAAATTACATTACAGCGTCGGTTTGTGCATCGCCAAAATTTTATAGTTTTCTTTCGATTAAAATTTTAAAATTATAATCATTAACAATTAACATAAATTTTCCTTTATTCGAGTATGTTTTTGTAATAGTTAGTTTAGTTGGACTTGGTTGTAAAAATGAATTTTCAGGTGATTGAGATAGCGATAAACATTCACCTTCATCAATAGCTGTCAACTTATTAGATCTCATCAAAAATGTCTTTTTACAATTACGGAAAAATATTGCGCAAAACAACGAATGGCATTTAAACGATATATTTTCTCGTCTTTATTGAATCATTGATACGGTAGTCGTATCCTCTACAATAGACAATTAAAATATGCACCGATATATTTCTTTCTTGAAGGGGTCATCTATATTTCACTAACACACAGTTCAACAACTAAAATTAAAGAATAAGGGACATTTTTATAGCAAGGGACATTTTTTCAAGGACGAAATATCGGGGGACATTTTTTCTGAGGACGACAAACCAGAGACATTTTTGAAAGGACAACTTTTTTGGGGACATTTTAGACCGTATTCCCTCCCACATCAATTCAAAGAGATAATGATATCAAATTGAAATATATAAATCTGAAATCGGATAGAAAATTCTTCTATTAAGGACTTAAATTAATAGACACATACTCCGCCATTTTTGCTAACAATGGAGGTGTTTCAGGTGATAACCAAAAAAGTTGAAGTTTTTTATGTCAAATGAAAGCTCTCATCATGAAACTAACATGGTTAAAATATTAGCGGTTGTTGGCTTGTCTAGAGGGAGATATTCGATTTTTCAGTGAATTTTCTGTGTGGGACCCGCTTTCCCAGCAAAGTCGTATTTTCGAATTTGAACCTGAAACTTTGTTGTATGCGTGAAGGTCTCAATAAGAATAACTTACAAAAAAAAATCAGAAGTTTTGGACAAACTATATCCGAGATATAAATCTCTGAAAATATATGACTTCCATAGAAAATCTCCACTATTTAGGGAAACTCATATCTCGGATAAAGTTTGTTCAAAACTTCTGATTTTTTTTCTGTAAGTTATTCTCATTGAGACCTTCACGCATACAACAAAGTTTCAGGTTCAAATTCGAAAATACGACTTTGCTGGGAAAGCGGGTCCCACACAGAAAATTCACTGAAAAATCGAATATCTCCCTCTAGACAAGCCAACAACCGCTAATATTTTAACCATGTTAGTTTCATGATGAGAGCTTTCATTTGACATAAAAAACTTCAACTTTTTTGNTTATCACCTGAAGCACCTCCATTGTAAGTAACTCTTTAATTTCATTCAATACAATTATAGCAGTAGTAATGAGTAAGAAAATTTGCTTTTATCCTCACTTTCTGATTTGAGATGACCACTTACATTCAGGTTCGAGCCATTTTGTTGATATTGAAATATATTTTTTCGAAAACTTCTCAATGCTATTTCAAAGTACTATTGATCGATTATTTTCTCTCAATATATTTCATACCAAAAAAAGAAGATAGTTACTAGAACTATGGATTGTTCAAAAAAAAAGACTAGCATCTACGCAACATGATCAAACCTTAATGGACACGTCTTCTTCATAAACGAAAAATAAAACTGGAAGTATGACATAAAACAATTTAAAAATAGTAAATATTAGTTTTGTAATAAATTGTCTAAGAATGCGAGATGCTGTTGTATAATATTTTTTTAAAAAGAGAAGAATAAGTTACATTTACATGACGGCTCAATGAAATACTTTTTCAGACAGGAAACAATGCCAGTAGATGTATATGGGAATATTTATCCGCAAAGCAAAATATGCAAGTTATTTTCTTATAAACAGCTGTGTTTGCTTAGGTAATATCTATGCAAGAGACGAAAAACAAATTTCAAGTTCATGAGTGACCTTTTTCGTTTGAAAAATTTGCATGAAGACGTTTAAAACAATCTCTTTTCAAAAGCCATAAAAATCGAGTCTAGTCATTTATTGAGTGTATGTCTAATCTCTCGAGATTATTCCTATTGATTAACATAACAATAAAGACGAGACATTTTACATAAATTTTATTGGAAGATCTGAATCCAAAACATTGAAAGTTAAAGGAGAACTATTGTTTTCTTTTTCTATAACATCTTAAACTCATAGATAAATAACCACGTATTTTATCATTAGCATTGCTGTGGATTAATAACAAACGATAAAGAAAAAAATCACGCAAAATTGAAAACAGAGAACAAAAGACACCATATATGAATAACAAAAAAATGAAATAGATTGGTTATGGAAAATGTTCTGTTTTGATAGGTGGATGTTGAATATAAACATAAACATAATAAAGTGGAATAAGAAGTGCAATAAGAATAATAACTGTAATAATATGCCATAATTTACAGCCACAATCGGCACCATCACAATTTAATTCACTGATAGGATTTGCTGCTGAACGTATCATCATTTTCGTTGTTGGTTGATCAGGTATTAATGTTGCTGCAGGTGTTTCAATTAATTGTTCAACTTTCGTACGCATCGCTGCTAAATCATGATCCATGGCTTTTAAAAAAGCAAGATGATTTTGTTGCGATAAATGCGTTATCAATGACGAGGACGTATTTGTTGTCGATGGATCATTTAAATTAACAACGATCGACGGTGATGATGACTCATGAAGTAAACCAAAACGACGTACAGGTACTCGACAATATGTAAGAGCATAAAAATCTTGATCATTTTGTAAATTATTTATACGCTTTAATTGAGATACCTAACAAGATAGTGAGTAATTATCGTTTATATTTTACAGATATAAAAATAAAGATTAGAAAACTCACTGGAACTCGATACCGAATGGCGAATGCTTGAATAGTTTCATTCGGTCGAATAGGTTTCTCAACAATAACAACTGAACCACCACCGTGTGCTGCTGATGTTGTTGGTTGTTTTATATGACGAGAACGTACAATATGTCGACTATTTAGTTTTTTTGCATCATCATCTTCATCGTCTGTATCAATGATTCCTAATTCAATACTATTATTGCCTATTTTCGACGACGATAAGAGTGGTTCGTTTAAAGAATTGTTGTTCTCTTCCAGAAGTTTATTGGTCCTTGAATTATTTTGTCGATTCCTTTTAGATTTTGTTTGAGAAGTTGATTTTGAAGAAGAAAATAGAGATTCTTTCAGTATATTCATGTGTTTAATTAGAATTATGAAGTAGAAAATATAGTTATTTAAAGTTTAAATAAAATTAACAGCATCGTCTGTCACGTTGGCTTGATTTTGAAAGAGTTACATAAGAAAAATAATTGAGAAACATGATTTAAACTATGAAAAATAATAACTATTGAGAATCAGTTGATTGGAACCATTGTCGAATAAAATGATATCTCATCAATGTCATAAAACAACAACATAAAGCGAACGCAGATTGGTTTAATATGGCTACTACACGTTGACGTAGGCAACAGACGGTAAGGAAGAGGGCGTTAGTCGATTCGTATCATCTAGATGATTAAAACAAAAACCAGATTCATTATATAGAAAATTTCTTTTCTAGAAAATGAATGATATAAATATTTTCAAACGAATGGTAACTATAAGCCTATTATGAAGACTATTGACAAAGTTACTCAATTCTTTTCACCTTTAGTTCAGGTCATTAATGTGTATTGAATGTCTTTTGTTTTAAATTTAATTGTCTCAATGAAATACTCTTATTATTAAACAACACAAAAGATAAATTTTCATTTATAATTGTGATGGCAAATGATTAAATTATTTGCAATATGATATCTTGCTAACTCGTTGGGAATTGAAAAGTTCAAGAATCTTTTACAAATCTATGAGCCATTGAGAGAAAGATATAGAGAAGAATTTCAGTAATATTTAATTAGTATATTCAATACATTCATGCTCTCTATTCACATACATTGCAATACCACTCTAAAAAATCAAGACACATGAAGTGTACAAATAAGACGGTTCATACGGTTAGACAAGACACTTTAAGAAATTTCTGATTGGTCACAATACGTCTTGTTAAGACAGTTCAAGTGTCAACGGATAACCCATTTTAGAGACTGACGTGTCTTAAAATTTTCCGATTCGATCATTTACACCAATCTAAGGAAGCGTCTTGCAAATGCCTTTTCTAGACATTTCATATCTTATCTGAGGCTCACTAATTCTCGAATAGATATACGATTTCATATGAACAGTAGACATATTAAAAAATATTTTTAATAAGTATTTTTTCATAAATTGCATTTTCAGTTCAAATTTAACACAGTAACTAAGCAAACATTTTTTTTTAAATTATGATACTATTTTTTCTAATTTCATGGCAAGTGTAAAAAAATATCATAATTTTAAAAAAAAATTTTTGTTTAGTTACTGTGTTAAATTTGAACTGAAAATGCAATTTATGAAAAAATACTTATTAAAAATATTTTTTAATATGTCTACTGTTCATATGAAATCGTATATCTATTCGAGAATTAGTGAGCCTCAGATAAGATATGAAGTGTCTAGAAAAGTCAGATCTTAGAAAAATGGAGAAAGCGAAGCATTCGAAAAAAATTGAATTTCAAAATTGCATAAGTAATTTTAGTCTATTTGATCGTCTAGTGCATGCCTAATTGAGTCTTATTTTTGCTTAACTTGAATCACAATTGTATTATGAATCAAAGTGCTTTTCAGAAAATCTTAATTATAAAATAGATTGTACTAAGATAAAATGTACAGTTTTAATATTATATAAAACAGATAGAAATCACTATGTACATGTATAGTAGAATTAAATAAAAAATTAAATAATTAATTTTTCTATAGAGCCATTCTAGATATGAGACAAGATTTTAGAATGCAGAAAAAAAAGTCGCAAAAATCTAAAAAAATAGACGTAACTTTATACGATTATCTTTTTAAAAAAATTTTAACTTTCGATCAGAGTTTACAGTAATTCTTAACTCTTTGAGTCCCGGTGGGACACATATATCCCACCTTGAAACATTTCTAATCCTCGAGTTTTTGAGAATCTTAAAGAAATATTCCAAAAAAATGTTAGAAGCTAACACAGATTCCTACAAGATTGCATGGATAATGGACTGTATGGATGACAACATTGAAACATGCACCTTGCGAAGTTTTGACCCTATAGAGGTGCTTATTTGAGGTGTAGCAGAGTTTACATAGACTTTATTGGAATGGAATGAAACTTGCAGCGCTTGTGTAGGACTTGTACTTGTAAGCATAGCTGTAGGTTCGAAAAAATTGAAAACCTTATAAAGGGGTGCAAATTGAGAGGACAAGGTGGGACCTCCCAGCCAAATTGGACGTTATCTGGCTCCTATATTACAAATGCGAGAAATCTGAAAATTTTATCATAGACGCCACTCGTTGAGTTGATCATTTTTTGTAGCGGATATGTTTTCCCCCGTGTTCTATTTTTTCGGGAAAAACCTGCAAAAAATGCTAATTTTTGATGTTCTTTTGGCTGAAATATCTCTATGAAACCCAAACAGAATTTTAACTTTTATTAGTGCTCTAGAACCGACTAACTGCCATCCATCTAATACTGAAACTCCCAGATCTGTAGCTTCTTCCGAAGTCAAATGGCAAAGGCATCTTTGGAACCAACTTTAGATTTTTTCCCAAGTTTGCATCCTCCTCAGATAAAACCACGGAATTGCCAAAACCTGTCCTATTGTGGAACTTTATCAGCACACCTAGGTCGACCATTCCTGATAATTTAAATAATTCAGGACTCAAAGGGGTAAGTAGAGAAATGGCTGAAATCTACGTATACGACCACAAAAAATGTTACCTGTTCAAAATTCAGAAGACGAAAATACTACTAAGATAGTTACTCGAAAAATAATATTGATATCTAGATGATAAAAGGTCTGAAAGTTTAAACATCGAATAAAAAAATACATTACTACCTTGGTTTTCAAAAATAAAAGAATTTCATTTTAATATATTGAGTACGATTTGTTTTCACTTACGAAAATAAATGAACAAAAAGACGAGAAAGAAAGTAGCTGAATGTGACACCTAAATACTCCATTATGTATTCCCAAGTATCGATTAGTGCAGCTACGATAATAGTTCTGGTTATACGTTTCATTTGTGCTTCTTTTTCTATATTCTTAATCGGTAAATATATATCATATAAAATTTACGCATTCATTTCATCAGCCGATTAACCAAGCTAAGCTTTTGTTTTTTATCGTCAAATAAAAAGTAGATGTTTTTATGTCCATTCATATTCCATATGTGAACTGTATTGAATTAAAAATCTATCAATAGAATATCCATGAAATAAAACAAACACGGTAAAATATAGCCAAGGAAGAAATCTAATGTCAAAATAAATAGATATACGATGGAATAATTGGAAATTTGAACCCCATTTGCATTTCATATCGGCAGCATTAATTTTTGTTGCAAAGTTTTTCATATGCTGATCTACGACATCTATATGAATAAGTTTAAAGGGCTAAACCAAAGAATACGCTTTTTCCTCCTTTAAATATCTATTCGCATCGGTAATCCATGGAACAACGAATCTGTTTGCTTGTTTATTTTTTTCAATAGGGATATCTTCACAATGGTCAGTAATTCTTTCGGGTATCGTTACTTGTTACCATGTCCCATCGACAAAAAATTTATCTTGGTTTGGCTGTTTCTGCCGGTGTTTGTACCAGTATAGCTTTATTACTTTATATACGTCATCGACGAAAACTAAATTGTAAATCCTCGTACTCACTTTCAGTAGTATAACTTCTTTTTTTCTCCTTCCTAGTATCGAATAATAAGAATAAGAATATTTTTGTATCACCGTTTTCGTTTCTTTTGTCGTTAGCATCTCGTCGTGATCAACAATATACCGATATAAATTCCTCGTCCGACAATAACGATGTTGATTCCGAATCGATTAGATTTCAAAGTGATGGTAAGTTGTTCTTATTTCGATATTGTTTTGAAGTAAAAATCAAAAGCAAAAAAGGTGCCACGATTGCAGTCGATATTCCGGGTGGCTGTATTCCACTCACACCCGAACAAGCTTTTGTGTTAACTCAATTTCTTGATACAACCAATAATGATACTGAACGTTTACATCGCATTTTAACAAACATGGCAAATTCAGCAACATTTACAGAAAGTAAGCGTTTGCTTCTTTTTATAGGGAACAATGTTTTTTCCTATTTCGCATATTTAGGTCAAGTCAATTTAGCAAATGCTGGTTGCATTGGTCGTATTCGAGATATCCTTTCAACAACCGATAATGAAACAACGAAAAATAAAATTCTTCTAGCATTGAATAATCTTGCTTTAAATGATTATACGATAACTTTTTTTTCGGTACGATATTCTTTGATTTTTTTTCACAAATGAATATTTACCGATGATTATTTAGGGTATCGCTACAATTGTAATTAATTTATGTCGTACAACACCATTAAATTCACGTGTACGCCTTAATGGATTAAATCTATTGATCAATATGTCTGTACTTGAATATCTTCATGATGAATTCATGAAAAATATTGATGATTTGGATTTATTAGTTAAGTCAGCATTTGAAAATAGTGAAGAAACATTATCTGTTGGAAAAATTCTTGTTAATTTATCTACAAATAAGACAAATCTAGAATATTTATTAAAATTAAAAGTAAGATAATGCGAATACAAATTTTGATCAATGATAGTTAGAATTTATTTTTGCAGAGTATTGATTTGCAAACCATTGTAATATTATGTACACCAACTAAATCATCAATGAAAAATGAAGAATCATCAAAACTTGAAGATATTCTTCTTCGGTATATTACTTTTTACTGTAATTTAACTGATACTATTGTTAGTGAACTTCAAGCAAAAACTGCCAATTCGGCTAGTAGTGCATCATGGCTAATGGATCCAAAACCATTTCCACAAAGTACACTCTATTTCGAATTATTTGATCATGTAAGTGTTAAATCAGATTAGAGGGCTTTGGTTAGTTGATCGAAATTCATTTTTCGAATATATTCAATAGATGTTTTTGTAGTGAGATACGGATATGTATATTTTTAAAGTTGAAAATAAAGAATTTCCTTGTCAAAATCAGCACCCAAGTGATTATCGAATACTAGAATATATACTGAAGCCTGTGTGTCTATTGAGGAAGAAATTGGTAAATCGAAATTATGAAGAACTTTAAAATATTTTAAATCTTTCGTTTCTTGCTGTAAAAAGTATTGCTATTCCAGCATTTAACAAAAAAAATTAAATATAATTTCTATTTTAGGATAAACAAATGTTATCGAAATCAATACTTCGCCCTCAATATTCGTTAAATATAATCAATACTCAAATAAAACGTCTTCGTCATGGTATGGATACAATCCGTCAAATTCGAATTGACTCATCGGTGCGATCTGTTCACGATGAATTCAATGACGATGATGCTGAAATGACAATCAACGATTTTTCAACACCGAAAAAATTTCCTGAAGAAACTTCAACAATTTCCCTTGGCGATGATAATATTTTCGATCAATCTTTTCAGGATATATCAAAAGAAATGAATGATGACTTTGAAGATGACGATACGATTCTTGCTTCTGCTGCATCAATAAATAGTTTTTGTTCGGCTAACTCAACCAATGCAACCAATAATTACACTAGTCCCGACAGATCAATTTCAAATTAAAAGCTACGTCGTTTTTTTCCTTCGGTTTCTTTTGTCCACGTCCTTAGATTTCCTTCAAGAAAAAAATCTTTCATTTTTTTGATAATAGTTTTGGAAATTTATTATATTTTTGTTTGCTTATCTTGTAGATTACCGCTCATTTTCAACAGACTAGATCACTATAATGGGTGTCGATCTTGACCATCGCTATGACCGTAAAGCTGTACGAAGAGCACCACGTTCAAAAAATTTATATTTGCTCTTACTCGTTAAACTTTACCGATTTTTGGCACGTCGTACTGGTGCAAAATTTAACAAAATTATTTTGAAACGTTTATTTATGTCGAATACAAATCGACCACCACTCTCACTATCACGTCTTGTTCGTCATATGAAAAAGAAAGGTATACATTTTTTTTTCATTTAAAGTTTATTTGTTTTCTTAACAATTTTGTTTTCTATTTAAAAGGTCGTGAGGAGAAAACAGCTGTTGTTGTTGGTTCAATAACCGATGATGCACGACTTTATGAAGTACCCAAACTCACTGTTTGTTCTTTACATGTAACGGAAGGTGCACGAGCAAGAATTCTTGCTGCTGGTGGTGAAATCTTAACGTTCGATCAGTTAGCACTTCGTACACCAAAAGGTAAAAGTACTGTTTTATTACAAGGTCCACGAAAAGCACGTAAAGCTAACCGATACTTTGGTATGTTAACTTGTAAATTTTCTTTTCTGAGAATAAATATTTTTTTTTATTATCACTTTAGGACGACCACCTGGTGCTCGCCATAGTACAACAAGACCAAAAGTACGAGCAAAAGGTCGTAAATTTGAAAAAGCTCGTGGTCGACGAGCTAGCCGTGCATACAAGAATTAAACAATTGAAAATTGGTATTACTATCAATGCTACCGTTTTTTTTAATCCATCAATTGTTTTGTTTTTTTCTTGTATAAAACAACGTGGGAGCAAGATAAAAAAAAGAATAATAAAAGAAAACAATAAATCGTAGTTGATAAAGAAATTTTCGAGATGATCATTAATGGTGATCAGTTCAATAACCAAACTAATACAATTTATTTTTGAAAATATTTCTGTAGGAAGTAGTAAAGTGGTATTTATAAATGAGCATACAATAGAGTTGCTTTCATTTTCTATGAGGAAGTGAACTAACATGTTTTTCTAGTTTGGCAACTATTGTATGTTAATAATCTAAGTTTTTGTGATCTTTTACAATTAGTGCGAAAAAATTACTTAGAACAAATAGATTTTGAAGAATCGCTCGAGGAAATTTTCAGTGATTTCGTTTTAGGAAACAAATGTTTATGTTATTTCATATAATAAACGTCGTTGCAAATTCCAAACGATTGAGTCTTGTATTTGAATTCAACAGCGTTGTCTATATCTTGCAGTAATATAACGATGAACTAAACTTTCTATCACATTATTAGTAGCATCAATTGAGTTCAGCAGTTTTAACTCTATTATTTTATGTATTTGTGCTGTTTAAATAAGAAAATATACACACAAAAAGCAAAAAGAAAATGTATACGAGTATAAAAGAAACTGAAAAACAGGTAAATGTCACTCGGTTGCTTCGTCGTCGTCTAATCCAAACAATCCTTCAGGACGACGCAATTGATAAAATGATGTTAACATACGAAACATAAAAGTAGCTGGTACAGTTATTGTACTCGATGTTTCTTCCATCATCTCATGATTGCGTTTTATCGTACTTCGTATAAGTTCACTATCATCGATTGGCGCTTCAGCCAAAGGTGAAAATAATTTTATATCACTAAAATAAAACAATGTGACGAATTAATATGAAAAAAGAAAACATTGTTAGCGCAACTCTTTTAGGAGTAAATAATGTTCTTTAGCTTATGTAGTACAGAGAAATCTCTTGGAAACTATAGCTGTTCTCTCAGTGACCACTGCTTTCATCTATGGTATATCCCGATACAGTTATAAAAAAACTGATGTTGATTAGTTGAGAAACAATTAGTTCATAAATTCCTAATTGTCATCCTTCACATTTTGAATATCAATGCTGCTGATTAAATCACGAAGAACTACACTATTTCGAATAGTGTGATATTCGTTCCGATTAATGCTCTTCATTCTCTTTCTTTATTGCTAAGAATCACCATTGACCTACGTCTAGTACAGTACTTTGTCGGAACCATGAAGAAAATTCATAAAATGAATTTTATAGTCTCTAGATTTCTATTCGAAGAACATAATATCCGTTCGAAAAACTGAATTAAAAAAATTTGATCTTACTAATCAATTCCGCTTGATGCTAGTATCGGATAATCCAGTGGATGTGGTTGTACACAATTAACAACATGTTCATCAGCTTGTATAATTCGCACAATTTTACCGGTAAATTTATTCCAAATAAATATATGTCTAAAATAAATAGTTGTTTTGTTTTACATTCGGCATATTCATTTAGTTTCTTTCGATAAAAATTATTTACCCACAATCCGAACCAGACATAACATAAGAATCGGACCAAAAATTTGCTTCTTTAATCATTGTACGAGCATTGCGATGACCATCGTATGAATTAATTAAACCTAAACTAGGGACATTTTTTAAATGATTTTCTTCATTTCGACGTTCAGCTTCACGACGTTTCATTAAGCGATCCCATTTCGAAGCCATTAATGGTCGTCGAGCGCGTCCCGATGCTGCAGCATTATCTGTTGTTGTTGAGGATGCTTGAGAATTTTCATTATGTTCCTAAATCATAAAACATAAATAATTCTACATATGCATAAAACAGAACAACGCTTTCGGAATCTTACATTAGCATCCTCATCGTCCATACTGTGTTCTTCGTCATTGTCATTGTCGTCATCATCATCGTCATCATCATCTTCCTCGTCCTCTTCTTCTAAATCATTACTTCGACGATTTCTTCCAAACAAAAGATCAAAAAATCCAAGCCGCTAGAAATATAATTGCCAATGAAAATTTTAATTAACAACAAAAGACTATGAACCTCTCGACTACTGTTCGATTCATTGGTAGTTGTAGTTGTACTTTCAGAATTTTCATTAGATGTAGGTGACGGAGGTGATTGCACAATGGGTATTGTCGATGTTGATGTAGTTTCATTATCTGTGTTTACTTCAGTGATAGTCGGCGTTGAATCAGTATTATCATTGCTGTTATTTGGAGTTTCTGCTGATTGTTGTTCTTCATTTTCTGTTGCATTGGAAGTGACTAATTGTGTTAAAATATCACTCATACGTTGCATAAATATATTTTGTATATTTCGATTTCGAGGCGTCTGTTGTTGTAGTGGTGCTGGTTGCTGTTGTTGCTCGTTTTCGGGTTGTTGCTGTTCACTATTATTAGTATTCGATGATGTTTGAGATTCTTGTTCATGCATTGGACGAGAATCAGGACCTTTTAATTGCAGAGATAAGACAAAGAAAAACTTGATTTTACGATTCAATTTACCTGTATCACTCCAATCACCTCGAAGACGTAATCGTTTAAATTGCGATGTTTTTTTGTCGTCTTGCGGCGAATGTTCATTTACTGTTGGTTTACTTTCATTTGTATTTCTTCTGGCACGTTTTTCATTGCGATGTTCAGAAAGACGTGCTTGACTTAGTTCCTGTGATGCTGTTTGTTTTGGATCTAGTAAATACAGAGATTCTGATGAATATGACGCTAAAATTTCTGTGCCATGTTGATTAAATACAACAGATGTTATACGTGATGGACGTTTTTCTTTACGATTCATTAATACGAAACGAGATATAAGACCATTGATGGATGCTTCACCTCGACGAAATACTGATGCATCCGATGATAGTTGAGTCGAAAGTTTTCGATGATCATACAGACGAACCGACTAGAAAAATGAAAATAAAATTCTTAAATTGAGTCGTAGATGTGATAAACTTTCTATGCGAGTTCTTTCACTGACTTTAAGCTTCTCAGTTGAAACTCCTTACCATTCAGGATCCATGTCTAAGATATAATAGAAAATTTCTCACAATATGTGAAACTTAATTTGTATATTCACATGAAAATATAACTAGTTTTCCTTTATTTTATTGCTATTTGACAAACTTCATTCGTTTTACAAAAAGACAAAGATTTTCAAAAAAGTCCTATTTGACAAAGATATGCCATAACTTTTAGATTTCGATACGATTCATTCATAAAGACTTTTCAGTGTCCATTGACAAAAAGTACTTGGTTCGAAAATAAAACAATTTTTGACTTTCTATCAAATCTAACATTTTCCCATTGTTTTCAATCACTGAAATGTTGCGTTCAGCATAATAATATTGATCTTTTGCAGAAAGTGTACTAGTTCAAAAAATTAGAAATAATTTGTATCTATAGATGATATTTCGCATCTTCTTTTATTTAACGGCTAAAGTCAGCAAGACCTATTCGACTTAAACTATGTTCTGATCATTTCCTATCGATAGACTTACTGAATCCGAACAAGCACAAACAATTTCGTTTGGATTCATTGGATTAATATCAATTGATGTAATACCCCATTTACTTCTTATGATAACATCGTCATTACAATGAGCTTTCAAACAATTACTTTTTGTTCTCAAATCATACAATCGTACTGTGCAATCGTCTGAATAGAAAATAATTTAAGTTTGAACAAGAGAAAAATAAAACTAAAACATTTACCAGAACATGAAAAAAATAAATTTGGTGTTTGAGGAATAACTCGTACTTCATAGGCAGTCGCTGCTCCATGACACGTAAAACATCCCTCGTTGCTATGTGAATTATTAGGTCGATCGAAATTTGTATGAAATATAATCCCATCGCCTGAACATGAAACAACTCGACGATCGTTTGTTTCAGGTAAAAATTTAGCTGAAAAAATATTTTCCCTATGTCCACTATGTACACTTGTTAAAATATTTGTTGTATATGGATCCGTTACAATTAAATGTTGATCATCCGAACCTGATAATATTGTTGAGCCATTTTCATTCCAACATATTGTATTTACACAACCTCGATGAACGTTTAATGTTTGACCTAATTTAAGTCGTCGTGTTATGGAAGATGAATTTTTTAATTTTGCTAATAAACGGCCATGAGAAACAAGACCATATTGCCGATCTGATAAATAGGGCATCTGAAAGAGAGAAAACAAAATCGACATTCTAACATATTTGTTTCACTTTTTTCTTTTTATTCTTCAGTGTTGCTGAAATAAATGAAAAACAAAGCAAAAACAAATGAACAAACAAATTTGCCTATAAAAGAAAAAGAAACAGTCGTATTTAACCAAAGATACGCCATCTTGTTTTAGCTGAGAATTGTCTTTGGATTGTATCCGATATTTGTGTATAGGAGCGCATTGCATTCAAACCTTTACCAAGACCAGCTAAAGCAAGTGGTTTACTAAATATTCGCCGCGCTATTTCATAGACATCATCGGCTTGAATACGTTCTATTCGATTGTAATAATAATCAGCTTGTTGACGTTTTCCAACTGAGAGAACTTGTCGAGCAATATCTTCAAAAACAACCGGACGTTGTTCTAAATTCATAAATAACATGGATTGTAATTGTTTTTTAGCTCGTTCGAGTTCAACTGATCCAGGTCGTTCAGAAACAAGAAAACCTATTTCACGTATGGCAACATCAATCATATTACGAAGATATGATGGATCGCCACCGAAATGAAAATATAAACATCCAGAATCAGAATATGCTTGATTGTAAGATACAGCCGTTTTGATTTGTTCATTTCTAAATTGAATACGAAGATTTTTTGTTCGAATTGCTTATTTCGATTCCAATTACCTGTTGAGAACATTCAAATAAAAACGTGAATAAAGTCCTTTACCCGGACCACCAGCACTAAATGAACCACCACCACCTAGCATTTGACTTAATACACAAGCTGAAACAAAGTCATGTTCTTCCTTATGGCATGGTGCTATTTGGGAAAAAAAATTGGTTGATTCGGTTTTATTTAAAAAATAAGATGAACATTCAGATTTACCTTGAAAGCCAAGTGCAACATGAACATTTTCTGGTAAAGGATCAGCACCAAATGATAAATGACTAAGATCACGTTCTTCCTATCGAAGCGAAAATATACAAAAATTATTCAAATATTTAGTTCATACTATCAAGAAATCCTTAACATGAATTTTTCCATTAAAGTAACAAATAAGAATTGCTCCTATAGTTCGTAATGGAAAAGCATGCTTCCTAGTTTCCTTCCTATAAACTTCAATTTGTAGTCATGCGATTCAATTGAATGCAGCTTTGTGTGAATTTTACGTTAATATTGACATTTTCCGTCTATCGCAATGTTACAAAAAGACGAAAGATAATGGTCATTATCGAATAGCAAAAACTGTAACGGACAAAAGCTACAAAATAAATCAAAGTTATATAGAATCGCGGGGAATTTTTACAGCAACCAATATTTGTTTTCTTATAAAACTACACGCATTCGATGAATTAGAAGATTTCGCTAAATAGCATACTTTTTGTCCTTGAATAAACTACTAGATATTTTTTTCTAATCTTAAGAAATCTTTCTTTTCCAATATTCCGTTTACTTTTAGTTTTTTTTAAGAAGGCAACAGGAATTTATGCGCGTAAACATATTCCACTGATAGAAATTCCAATTCTCATTATATTGCAGAGTCAATCTAGCATGAAATGAAAAGGTTAATTACCATAATAGTTCCACCAGTCCACAAGGCTTTATTTTGTTCAGCAGCTTTTTCATCAATATTCATAGTATCACTTTTTGGTACTGAAAAATATTTATTTCCTAAATCAACCAACTGTTGATGATCAATGCCAACACCAGCGAGTACCATGCGCTCTGGTCTATAAAATTCTTTTGTAAATGATTTTAACATGGATGTATCTATTCGAGAGATATTGTCTAATGGTATATATTTCGGTAAACCTAACGTTTTATTTCCATAGGCAGCCTAATATGAAGAGAAAAATAGTTTCATTAGTGATTGAAATAAAAACACTATTTACGGCATGAATCATATCAGTTAAAATTGGTGTTGGATCATACCGTCGATTTTTTAAATCATCTATTTCATTGAAAACAGCTGCTTGCGCAGATTCGATCTATGAATAAAAATTCTATTTAATGGTAAAAAACAGATTGTTCATTACTTCTTCTGGTAAAAATTTCGGGCGAAAAATTGTTTCAGATAGTAATTCAATGACACGTTCAACACCAGTTGTTCGACAAGACAATGCATAGATTATAATATCTCTAGAAAAAAATTAGATTCACATTTTCACCAAACAAATTTGCTGGCTACCTAGATGTTTGACAATCACATATAGCATTCACATCATGCAATGTTTCAATAACTTGATCACGACTTTGATATTTATCAGTCGACTAAAAAAAATGTCTCATTGAAGAATATGAAATATATATTCGCTAGAATTAGTTTATCTTTACCATGAATGCTAATTTTTCAAGAAAATGTGAAACACCACTAAGATATTTTCCTTCAAATCTTGGTCCCGCAGAGATAATTACTATGGCAAAATTAATTAATAAAAAAAAATTAATAAAAAAATTTTTTCAAATACTTCCAACTGTACAAAAATCACCAAAAAGTTTCTCCGATGCAACCTTCGAAAGTAAAAGGAGACAAATCGATAGATCATGCCGAAAAAATAATGTAAATACTAACTCGAAGACCGTTATCAAGTGTTGTGACATTTGTTTCATATCGCTTTGAATTGGGTACAGCAAATTTAACTTCTGGTAACCATGAGGGCGATTTCGATAAAGCAGGAAAGTTATAAACTGCTGGAAATGTTGAATCGCGTCCAAGACTTGCTGCACGGGTCGTGGTATCTATTGACGAATTGTCAGTATGACTCAATCTGATTATTTACAAAAACTACAATTATAGAATTCTAACATTAAATGAATTTACCTTCGAAATAGATTCACTGGTGATTGCCGAGAAAAAATACGAACAGCTTTTAGCATCTTTATCAATAAAATACAGGCGAACTAGTATTAAAGCTCTGCGCAAATCTAAAATTAATAGAATTTTCTATTGGTAAAATATACAAACGAATACTTAACTTAACAGCGTAAATAATATTATTCCAGTGATTAGTAGCGACGTCTATCTGTATGGTATTCTACTATGTCTAAGGCCCCAAACAGACCAAAAAGATAAAATAGAATTAACCACTAAATCGTCTAAAAAAATTGACTTAAGTGTGAATTAACCAATCACGTTGCTTAATTCTGTTTTATTTTTTTGGTCTGTTTGGGGCCTAAGGACTTGTCTACACTAGAAAAGTTAATGCTAAATTAAGAGACATGGTTGATTGAAAAGTTAATTCAGATTTAATGCACTTCTGAAAAGTGAATTAAAGTTAATGCACCAATCAGCGTTTTTAACAGAAATCTAAAACACAGTACATTTAGGTACTTTGCTTCTATTGGCAAAGTGTCAGGTGGTACTTTGTGATGAACAATAAAGTACCAAAGTGCCAACAGGAAGAAACTTAAGAAAAACAAAGAAAAAAATATATGCTATTGACCATTTTTAATTAATAAAATGTTTCTGTACAAAAAAAACAATATACAAAAGACTTGTAGATAAAAGATAAAATACACANATTCATCTGACTAGCTTAAATAAACATTTTTCTGAATTAACCTTTAGTATTGTGTATACAAAAAAAAACAAATAAAGTACAATTTACTATTGTTTTTCTTCTTCTTGCTAGCCATTGGCTAACAAATAAACAAAGTACTTTTTTATTTTGCAGAGTACCATCAGGATATTTTGTTTTTCCGAGCAAAGTGCAAAACACGGTACTTTTTCAAAATCGTAAGTACCACGGGTACTTTGCTTTTGCTTTTGCTTGTGGTACTTAATATTAAAAACACTGGCACCAATCGATAAAGAACTTGATGAACTAATTAGAATCTTGGACCGGCCTCAATAAGGTCGCTGTATATTATCGATAAATAGATATTTTACAAAGAACAGGAGGTGAACTATAAAAATTAAGAACCCTAGAAGATTTGACGAAACTATAGTTGAAGTTGAAATAAATAAATTAGAAAAGTAGATATTTTGGTGACAAATTTCGTCATTTGTCGTTAATCATCAAAAAGAGACAGAAGCGACTTGTTCTTTACTAAACATGTGCTAAGTTTATACATTCAGGCTACATTATAGCGGTTACTTCTCAATTCTGATTGATGCATTAAACGTATAAGTGTAGACGCACGTAGATTTAATTCGAATTAATGCCGGATTATCTTTCTAGTGTAGACAAGGCCAAAGACAGGCACACAGCGCCTAGCAATGTAAAAAGAACGCAGGTTCATTTGTCTTTTATGAACAATAACGAGTACCTTCTCTCAATGTTCACGTACATTTGTAACATTAGATAGATGATCCTTTATAAAAAGAACTTATTCATATACCGACGAATTCAGATTGTTTGAAATATCTTTAGTCTACGCATTTCAATAGATATGGCAAATCTATATAAAAAGTGGAGTACTTCATGAGCTATTTTATAGGAAGAATCTTTATTTTAACAGCTTATAAATCAATTTACATATGTCTAGATGCTTGATATAGCAGTATTGATCTATCATCATGGAACGAAATTTTACTTGAAAAATATCTTCAATCTATTTAAATGTTTGTAATCGTGTTTTCAATGACTTACGGTAATAATTATTCATAGAGTCAAGAAAAACAAGACCATTTGGTATTATACGAGGCTTTTTATTCCGCCTTATTCTCAGATGTTAAGTTTTATTAGAAGCAATGTAAATTAAACAAGATGTTCTAAGAATTAATACCAGTGAAATTTATTTTTTTAAATGTCTGTTTTATTTTTACAAGAGGTTCAACTGCCAACGATGAGAAGTGACACGTATTGAAAATCCCCATATGCATATCGAGCAGAAAGTTTCTAAAAACGATTGCAAGGTGTGAGATGAAATAATGATATATACTTTTTCTTAAAACAATCTATTATCAACGTGCAATAAGAAAAGAGAAAAAAACAGAAATGATCATGAATCAGTTTCAACTGTCATATTTTGATGATTTATCAATTGAATTGTCGTTAAAAGATCGACGATATCAAGCATTCGATCACCGAGCTGAATAGCCATATCACGTGTTAGTGATTGATTGAAATTAATGATGACCGTTGTTTTTAATATCTGATTTGCATTGTTTGAATGTTCATTGAATACAATTTCACATGGATAGTGATCATATTTGCTATGAGTAAATGTATTATTTATGGAGACGAACGAATCCGAAGCATTAGAATTGATAGAAATGAAAACTGCATCATTATTACGACTGAAATTCGATTGAAATTCATAGGATTTATTTAATTCAATGGTGTCTATTGGTAATATGGATGTTGTTGTTGTTGTAACTTCCTCTTCATAATGCCCGAGTGTTGCTGTTGTTGATGTAATCAATACTGTAGTTGTTCCTAGAGTTGTTGTTTTCTTAACAGCCTTGGTTATGTTCAGGAGCGAAATCGGTTTGCTATTAGCCGCAAATATAAGTGAAACGAAGATGATAAAACGAAACAGCATGTCTCATGTAGTGGACGAATGTTCACTGCTTCATTATATACAAGTTCAAAACAATGACCGGTCATTGTGTCCACACTATTCGACGAACGATATTTCTATTTCGCTTCTTGGCCACTAATATGCATAAAAAATCGACCATATCATACTGCCCTTTTGATTTGTAAGGGCGGTCCGTTTTCTTTTATCTATCTTTCTCAATAATCATCCCAGTATTGAAGCTGTTCGTTTATCATGTTTTCTGCATTTTATCACTTCTGATCTTTTTCATCGCTTTGATGTTGTTGTAAGTTCAATTCATTTTATAGATGACACATATTGAATAAAAACGAGAGCAGCAAAACTCGTACCCTTTTATCATCAATATAACAATTAAGTAAAATAAAGTCAAATCTATTAGCATCGGTTTATCAAAAAGAAAAATTTAATTAAGAAAATATATCGCTACTTAAAAAATAATCTTCCTTAGTTGATTTGTCAAAACTTAAATCTTTACTGATTCAGTTCACTCTTCGTGAACCTGTATTTACAAAATAAGTAATATGAGATGTGTCGATTGACACGGCACAATCTACTTCAACACATTCAGTAACGATAAACTCATTAAAAACTAGACTAATGCATCGAATAATCAAATAGATTAGTACCAAAATGTTTTTCTTTCGGAATCGAAGAAAGTGATTTAATGAAATAAACCATTATATGCCCTGAGTCTTACATTTATCTTCATTCATAATCGGAAAAAAAGGATTGATGATATTCGCCTGAAACTGACTAAAATAAACATAACGTCAATTCAGTGGCAATCTATCGTAGTTTTAATTAGACATCAGTTGGAATTGTCCTATCATTTTCAAAATTAAATTTTTCTCAATGAAAACAAAAGATAATAGGAAGCGAAAGACGTAAATAGATTCTGTACTAGAAAAGCAATTATGAAAGAAAAAACGTTTTGCCCCGAGCAATAAATAACTGTGTGTACACCCACTATAGTATATGATTGTAGTCAACAATAACTCGCAAATATGACTTATTTAAAGAAAACTCCATGTTTTCATTTGTTTCTCTGAACAAAAACGAATGAGAAAATAGATGAAGACTTTGAAATTCAAAATTTCGGAAATAACGACGTATGCAAAGTCTATTTCTCTTGTTCAAATTTTTACGCGACAAATTCAGACTACACTTAAGATGATTTTTTGTCTACCTACAAAAAGAAAATAACAATTATTTTCATTTCTATTGTGCATTCCGATAGCTGAATAAAACGTTTCTCATTCTTTTGCACGCATTTTAAAAGAAAAGATCAAACAAAATTTGCATCATGCTGTCTTATGACAAGAAACAAATCATTGATTATTGCATATTATTCCATTTGATTATTTTTAATTATATGGAAGCTCGAAAAAGAATAGAAAAAAAATTAACAACAATGCTAGCATTTATACGGTTGTATATGTAATCATTTTCTTCCTTGGACAGGATTATGAAAAAAAAAATCACAGAAAAAGCCTCTATGTTAGTAAGCACAAGCAAAAATGAAGTCATGCAATTTCATGAGGTCGAAAAAAAAGGCACATAGAAGAATTAGTTGAGACGAGTTTGATTATATATATATATATATATAAGAATCAATAGTATATACTTAGTTAAGACAGCATTATCCCATAAGTTTTGTAAAAAAAAGTCATTGTCATCATCAATAATATGGCAACAGCTCCTGCAACGATCCCTCAAGTCATTCCTTTAATAATACAACCACAACTATCCCCATGGAGACAAAAGTTTCCAGCCGTTCTTTCTGGTATACTTGCGTTTCTGCAATTCGTTGTTGCTATTATCATTATTGGATGTGAAGTCGGTAGTATTCTTATTGATATCATCACTGTGACAATTTATGTTGGTTTTTGGGCAGGCTTATTTTTTCTTGTTGCATCATTTTCACAATCAGGTTCATGTATGCTATTATTGATTGCAGTTTTGATTTATTCATTTGAATTTTCTATGTTGATCGTTTTTGTTTTGCAGCATGCTGTTGTCGTGAACGTGGCTGCGCTAAATTTGTACTTGTATCACAATGTCTGGCTCTATTTTTCTCGCTTTGTGTCATTGGTTTTAATGCCTATTTTCTATTGAATACTAGTGCATGTTTCTTTCCAACGTCAGCATGCAATAGTACAGGCTTATCGCGCGGCTTATTCTATTCAACATCAAATTTCAATAATATTAAAATACCACTAATCAAAGGACAGCTAGGAGCTGGTTGTGTGATGTTTGTCTTATGCCTCACTCTAATTATCATATACATAGTTACAGCTTATCGTGCTAGTCCAAATCGACACAATTCGACGGTTCATCCATTAGGACAAAATTCATTACCAACAGGAGCCGATGGTATGATAATTGCTCCACCAATAATGAATGTTCGTGCACACCGTGCTGGTTCTCCATTGTATCATCGTCCAACAATGGTTATTGATAATGGCGATGGTCGTGCCAATGATCTAACATGTCCAACGTGTACTGCTACAATGTCTGTCGTTGTGCGAAAGAAGGAGCCATGAGTATAGACGAGTTGATTTATACGGCGAGAAGGGAAAAATAACAATGATTTATTTATTTTTTATATTTATTTCATTAAATGATCGTTTGTTTTTAAAACAGAATTTTTTTAATTTTAATTAATATCTTATGATACTTTTTATATTTTTCGGTTTATCGTCTTCAATATATAATTATATAAACATTTTCATCGAGTGATCGAAGAGCAAATAAAACTTTAGAGAAAAGTGAGAATAGAAATTCTGTATTCTTCATCGAAGAGCACTAAATTACATGTAACTTGTCCTTTTGACATAGGCAAATGCAATGCTATAATTGAAACAGCGTATTGATGTGAATGTTATTCGTTACGTTAGAATATAAATGATTTTAGCGCGATTTCGGAAAGCAAAGAGTTCTATCAACGGATTACTCTCGGTTCGTCCCCAATTCGTCCCCTCCGCACTAATTGATTCTCAATTCGTCCCCCACAAATTTCTTTCCTAGTTTATTGAATCTGAATTCGTCCCCCACAAAATTCGTACTAATTGGTGACTAATTTGATAAACAGATGATTTTCAACAATCAGCTGTTTTATTCAAGAGTAAGAAAAGGAACAAGAAAAAAAATCATTTAACAAGTTTTGTCTTCAACGCGCGTCCGCATTTAATCGCGAGTTGCATATTAGTGATCAATCCACCCTTATGGTCATTAAGAAGGAGCTCAAGATTCTCGTCAATAGCATCGTTCACCTTCTTTCGTTTGCGTAGGTGAACTTCTGACTCTTCGAACTTGTGATGCTGGTATTCGTTCTCTTCAAGCAATAATTCGATCAAGTTGAAGATGTGAATAGTAGCATTTCTCAGAGCGTAGAGAATGTCAGTAGTGAAAATAATACACTACTAAGAAAGCACATATATAGATATATGCAGAGTGCTCTATGCAGCAATCGATTTTCTTATTGATGACTATTATTTTTATATTTGTTTCTAATTGTTTCTAGACAGGGATGGACTAATTGAGGGGACGAATTGAGATTCAATCAACTAGGAAAAAATTTTGTGGGGGACGAATTGAGAATCAATCAACTCGGAAAGAATTTTGTGGGGGACGAATTGAGAGTCAATTAAGGGGGGACTAGTTGAGTTAATTGGTAATGGGGACCAACCGAGAGGATCCCCTATCAACGAATGTAAATAATCTCACAAGTACAAACCAACGATGTAATTATGAAAGACAAATGAAAGCAAAACAATAACTTCGATCACTACTTAATCTAGTGTATGATCACTAAAGCTCACGATGGTGATTAACAATAACTTATGAGTACGACTCGTTCAATGTATTGTCTATATTTGCTTTTACTTTTATGTATCAAAACGAATTAAGACATAGGCAATCATTTGAATATGAGAAAATTCCAAAGGTAGTAATGTATGAAGGCGTTGTTTTTCTTGTTCATATTTTCTCGTCACCAAAATTCGGACTACAGACACAATTTATTTTTAACTTAAATGTAATAAAAACAAAATAAGAATAACTTCCGTTTCCATTGTGCACCCAGATAGCTGAGCGAAACGTTTCACGTCATTTTGTATGCATTTTTGAAAAGAAAATTCAAATCAAATTTTCATTATACAGCATTATTGTAAGTAGCAAATAATTGTATATTGCAAAACATTCTTTTTGATTTTTTCAATCATACGAGTTTCAAGAATCAAACAAAAAGAAAATAATTCGATAACAATGTTGACAATCATACGGTTGTGTATGTGACGATTTCTTTTCTCTTTCACTTGGTTAACACAAAAAAAAGAAGCCTTTTAGCATTTATAAGTTAGAAAAAGAAAAAGAAATAGCAAAAGTAAATAAGCCGAGTCGTAGTGTTATATATATATAAAAGTCAATAGTTTACTCAAAGAAGACAGCATTGTTAAATAAGTGTGAAAAAAAGTCATAGTCACCATTGATAATATGGCGACAGCTCCTGCAACAATTCCTCCAATCGCCTCTGCAACGATGCATTCGACTGTCCCTCCGATAGTTCCACCGTCAGTATCTAACTGGAGACAAAAGTTTCCAGCGAGTCTTTCTGGTACAATTTCATTTCTTCAAATTGTTCTGACCATTATCATTATTGGATGTGAAATCGGTAGTATTCTTATTGATATCATCACTGTGACAATTTATGTTGGTCTTTGGGCAGGCTTATTTTTTCTTGTTGCATCACTTTCACAATCAGGTTCATGTATGCTATTATTGATTGCAGTTTTGATTTATTCATTTGAATTTTCTGTGTTGATCGTTTTTGTTTTGCAGCATGCTGTTGTCGTGAACGTGGCTGCGCTAAATTTGCACTTGTATCACAATGTCTGGCTCTATTTTTCTCGCTTTGTGTCATTGGTTTTGATGCCTATTTTCTAATGAATACTAGTGCATGTTTCTTTACAACGTCAGCATGCAATAGTACAGGCTTATCGCGCGGCTTATTCTATTCAACATCAAATTTCAATAATATTAAAATACCACTAATCGATGGACAGCTAGGAGCTGGTTGCGCGATGTTTGTCTTATGTTTGATTCAAATAATAATATATATACGCACAGCTTTTGTGGTTAACCAAATTAAAAACAGCCCGACTATTCATCCAATAGTGCCGAGTTCTTTACCTGTACTACCAACAGGAGCCGATGGTATGATAATTGCTCCACCAATAATGAATGTTCGTGCACACCGTGCTGGTTCTCCATTGTATCATCGTCCAACAATGGTTATTGATAATGGCGATGGTCGTGCCAATGATCTAACGTGTCCTACTTGCACTACAACAATGTCTGTAACTGTGCGAAAGAAAATAGCAGGAGTCTATTCGACTTAATGTATATGACCGAAAGACGAAACAAAGAGAGAATATTTTTTTTTCGTATATTTATTTCATTCAATGAATATATGTTTTTGAAACACATATTATTTTTATAAATTAATATCTTATGATGCTTTATATTTTTTGTCTTGTCTTTTTAACTATTCAATTATATAAACATTCTCATCGCAGTATCAAATAAAATTAAGAAATTTTGTGGGAATAAGAATTTCGTCTTGTTCATCGAAATATAATAAATTATACCATAGGCCTTCTTTCCACATGAAAGAAAATGTAATCCTATGATTTAAATACAGCATTGATGTGAATGTATTCATTAGATTCAAATACAGATGATTCTGACGTAATATGAGATACCAAGTAGTTCAGCATTTTATCAACGCATGTTAATAAAACTGAAAAAACATGTGCAACAGGCGTAGAGAAATAGTTTTCTTTGTTGTCACGCTTATATCAACAGATGAGTATTCATCATCAACATAATTCTCGGTTTTGACAGACAACACTATCAATATGACTAACAAAAAAAAACAACAACTATTCGATTGAAAGTGGGTGGATCCGTCATTTCTAGCATTATAATTAAATAGAATAATTGAGAGAAAACAGAATAAGCCACCACAGAAACCTATCAATCACTTGATGCATCCAGCGAAAACAAAGGCTAAAGTAAACAGTATAATTCAATATAGAAAAATAATACGATTGTTGTCGTCGACAATGATACATCTACAAATGAGAAATACCAGAAAAAAAACCAAGTTGAAAAATTCTCGTATTGGTATTTTTTTTATCAATATATTTGTATGTACTATGGATGCTGCTTTTTTTACGAATCTATTGTATATTTTTAATTACATATTTTCTGTTGGCTTCAGGTGAAGTTTTTCTTTCATGATTATACAAATAGATTATTATTTAAATTAAAGCTTATATTCAATTTGTGTCGCTCTACAGAAAAATATAGAAGTGTCTGTCAAACTATATGAACGTTATACCAGTGAATGGAGAATGTATAAAACCTAAACCAATAATATATTTCAATAGAACACTGAATGGTGAACAAATTTTGATGTTCGCATTTATTCCTATTTCATTTCTTGTAGTCAATTATTCTCGTTTTTGGTACACGTCATCAAAAAATGACGTTTTCTTTCGCAATGGATCTTTCATAAGTCATCTATAGTATGAAATGGAGGGATGAAATTTTGTATAGAAGTGGGACTCTTAGGGACTACTACCTTGTAAAAATTGTCCAAATCGACTGAAGAGAAACACGCTATTCAAAAAATACAGCTAAAATTCAACTGTGCCATAAAGTTGCAATTCACTGATATACAACATATGTATTTGACACAGATATATTTATCATTTCTTGTCCCAACCAATCCAACCAAATACTGATATATAAATGACTGACACATTAGCTATTAAAAATGTATTTTATGACTTGATAGAAACCTAAACGATAACCATCGTTTGTATACACTTCTTCATCTACGTGCTACTTTAGTATAGCACGTAGGGCATTTTGAATTTCCTGGAAATAGGAATACCATGCTCTCGAAGAAATATTAAAAATGTGAGAAAACAATGCTGCAACATGTTTCTTTAAATAGGCACAGGCTCTAGATTAGTTAGAATCACGTGACCGGAATTAAAAAAATGAAACTGCATCCGGACAGAGGCCAGAACTATAATAAGTGTGCCGGGACTATGGTCGGTATCGGGATCAAAAATAATGTTGCTTCATGCATCTCTAATTACTCATGAAAAAGAAATCAAGAAAAGTCATTTTACGTTGATCATTCTGATAAAGGGAAAACTGTATTTCAAAAGTATAAGATACATATCAGATATCACCCTTAAAATGGCATCTTCAATTGCGGTAATAGAAATGACTTCAAGCCGTCAGAAATCAACTTCGAAATTACGCAATGAGGCTCTAAAATCCCACTATCTGTATAAGAAATAGAGCTAAGATGCAATGTAAGAGAAAAACAATGTTTCTATTTTGTTGGGAAAACGTACTTGCAGCATATTTCCGTTACGGAATCACAATCAAAAATGGACTACTTTTGAAATATAAATATTTTTCTTCTGGAAAAACAATCCCTGAATCTCTTCGTGTAGCCAATGAGTCTACTCAACATAGTTCTAAAAGATTTGATCGACTTTGAAAAATATCATATCTGTCTGCATGAAAACACACAAAGTAAAAACTTTTGATAAATATGTATATTCATCGATATAGAGTGATACTTGTTTAACAATATTTTCTCCCTAAAATATAGACAGCTATTGAGATAAAAAGTAACACTTTGGTGTACTATCGACAGTGCTCTACAAGATGGTTATATTTATTTTACTCAATTTTGAAGTTCAAATTTGCTTACATAGGTGAACCGTTATGTGGATAGATCGAGAAACAACGACAGTACAGTCTGATATACTCTTTCAAATAACATGGAATTTCAATTAAGCAAAAGAGTTAATTTTAACTCTCTTTTGTCGAATACTTCTCGAAAAATACAATGCAATAAAATTTTCAAAACTACTTAGGAAACTGTCTAATAAACATAAATACTATCATTACCTTGCGTAAATATTTATTCGGACACCAGCTCAGAACTTCATATCTAAAAATAAATTAAAAACCATGAACAGTAGTTAGGATATTAATTAATTCGGGGTTAGTGGAAAAGAGCGAAAAGGAAAACAGCGAAAATATGATATGATGGACGAAAGGAAAAAGAACGGAAACATCCGAATGATTGAAAAGATGTCATTATAAAATTCATCAATTACTCTTCGTATGAGGGTGTGAGATTCTTCTTTACCCTCACCCACACCCTATCAGGTTTATCACTATTAATTGAAAACAAAAAAAAAATTTCTAAATACATTATCATAGTAGTCTTTTTTCGATCAATAAAACAGCATAAACCATGAGGCACAAGAATAGAAATGATCACTTCAAATTTTTTCTTTTAGCTCATTTAAATTTTCCACGTTTTTCTCTTTCTAATTTTTTCGCTATTTTCTTCTTCGTTATTTTCCTCTCTAGATTTTTTTCGCTCTTTTCCACCAAGATCACTAATTCTTTCAATGTAGGTGATTTATAGAATGTTCATGAATAATTGATAGTACTACAATAAAATTTTGTTCGATCTAATTGTAAACTTCGATGAGACTGGTGTATTTTAATTTCGGAGTATTTTCGTATTGATAACCTAGTTCACGTTTTATTGTCACATCTGATATCTAAACGAAATTACTTTTATACGGCATGATTCACTTATTTTTGTTCGTTTTCTTCAGTTTACGGTAGTTTTCTGCATAGGAAAACCAAGAACTTCTAAAAATGATTAAATGCAAGTTTTGCATACTTAAATTTTATTCAGATCAAAATTTTTTCTGAGCTAGAGAAGGAAATAAAGTTTTACTGTTGAAACTTTTGATACTATTCGCATGATATCGGATTTAGCTAGAAAACTCGATAACTACAATAGATACAGTAACTGTTGTCCTATTCAACTATATATTGCTGAGAAATACTCTAATAATTGGATCATTGGCGGGCCACCACGAGGCAATTGGTGGCAATTGCCACACCTGACAAAAATATTGCCATACCTGAAAAATATTAATAGTAAAGATATAACCAGTGGCTAGCCACCACGAGGCAGTTGCTGGCAATTGACACACCTAAAAATATTATTTGTGGCATATATCTGTTTTTATATACCCATGNAGGGCCTCCTCAAGATCACGTTCTTTGTATTTCTTGTTCTACAAAAAGAGCTGAATAAACAAGTAACAAAAGTAGTAAATAGAAAAAGTACGAATAACAGTGCCAAATAGCTTGAGGATGGAGGCAGATAGCTAGCTTGGCGACAATATGAATGATATTATGTGATTTCCCATAATATTACCCATTGTGAGTAGTTAAGTGAAATTTGACGATTTATCACGATAAAATCGCTGAAATTTGCGGCTTTTACTAATTTTTCCGGGGAAAATCGCGATGTATGTACCATTTTGATAAAAATCGACGATTAATCACGGATAAATCGAGGTTTTTTTCAAAAATCGTGATTAACCGTCTAAATTGCGGCGAATTCGACGACATGGGTATACATACGCTACACCCTACACATGGCTTTCTTTAAAAAAAAATTAGGCATTACTATTTATTGCCACATCTCCATATAAGACGCTGGCCCGCCCATGAATTGGATGACTATAATTTACTCAACGCAAATCATCGATTGAACTTTTCTCTCAGGAAGAGAATGGGCGGCAAATGGATGATTCGATAGAAAAATCGAATGAAATGTGCAAAAAAAGTAAAGCATCCCGTATCTGAGAACATAATACAATGTTGAGGCTTCGAACGTGGTAACTGCAACTCGACTCATAACTAACCACGCGTACTAATACAAAAAAACAACACAATGAGAAATCGAGAATTATCAAATGACGTGCTAATTTGAAGACGTTAAACATGAAAATCAGTGTGAATGATAGTAGTAAAAGAGTGGTGAAAACGAATTCAACGTTTCTTTGAGTTTGTCTTTTCATTGATCATAGATATCAGCAAGTCCAATAAATTGCTTTGAGAATAAATTTCTTCACCGTTTCTCTCGAATCAATTTTGTTGAATGAAAAAAGGAAGGCATTTCATTCCTACGCAATACGTGCACACACATATCAGGTAGATTTACATCTAGATGCATGACATGTAGGATGAGTTTAATGAGAATTTTAGGTCGCGTCTCGTGAACATTAAGATAATATCTGACCGAACTTTCAGAGCGAACAGATTGAAAGTCTTCTTTTTCGTGAGGGTATCTATCTAGTCTCCTGCACGGGTGCAACTTTTCATACCCGGAGCCGGCCCGATTGATTTCTCCCACACCCGGAACCGACCGGACCCGGCGGCCTTACGCCCGGACCCGAACCGGACCCGGACAGCTATAACCGGTACCCGACCGGCACCCGACCGGATTATGGTCAAAATTTTTCTAATAGTTTATTAGTGAGATGATCTCAATGAGATAAATAATCGATAATAAAAGATCAATAAAATTAATAAATAATACATAACATCAAAAACTATGTTTTTGTTGTTCCACTAAGATCTAGAAGACAAAATAGAAGTGAATTTAAATGAGAAATTATAGAGAAATTAATACTTACAATCAATAATAGATAACATTAAAAAATACATTTTTGTGGTAGAAAAGATGATGAAGAGCTGAGCTAGGACAAAAAGTAAGAATTAATGAGCACGTAGAAGTATGTGAGAATGGATACTTACGATGCTTCATGTAAATGTGAGGCGGTAATAGATCAGTTATATAAAGCAGCTATATAGCACACTCAGCGAAGTTTCTTTAACATATAAGTAGAGCCATGATGTTTGTGGGTTAGATTAGGTGACTCGTCGTAACTGTTGAATATATTAGTGAATAATAACCCAATTAGATTCACATCCCTGTGACTGAAATCGACAATGATATCTGAAAATTTCATGTTTCTTCTTGATGTCACTAGTTGACCGGTCGGGTGTCGGCTTTTTGAAAATTTCTCAGCCCGACCCGACTTTTTTTTCAGACCCGCCACCCGGCCCGATCCGGAGCTTTTCACCCGGACCCAGGCACCGGGTCGGGTCGGGTGCCGGTTACCCGACCCGGCTGCAGTACACTAATGTAGATAAGGAACTCATATAATCAAGAGAACAGAATTCCTATAGACTGCAGTACATGAAATAACAATGTGGAACAGATGAGAGAAAAACTTTCATGACAAATTTAATTGTTGAAATTCCAACTTCCACTGAAGAAATCGGTTATAGAAATCGTTAGGTACATTTCAACTGTGATTTAAAGAGGAAATCAATATTTAACACTTGAAACTTATGAATACAGGTTAGAATGCCCTCGCAAAAATGTTCTTTACGAAATGTCCTCGGAAAAAATGTCCCTGAAACAGAGCTGGGTAAGTACGGACTTTTTCGAGTACGAGTACGAGTACATGATATGAGAATATGTTTGTCGCGAACGTATTAGAGAAAATTTAATTGGTAGCGTTAGAGATTACGTATCAATTATGAGATCAAGAAATAGCCTTAGTCATGAATCAATATTTTTAAATTACGTTTATTATCAAGTTTCAAAAAGATCAAACTACAACAAAACTTGATTACATTTAAGAAATGTAAGCAAACATACATTTTTTGAAGTTAACGATGCGCGATGTGGGCGCATTACAAATCCACTTTGAGAAAATATTCTTTCAGTAGGAGCCGATGTAGCCGGCACTGATAAGTATTTCAGACCCAGTTCATATAGAGAAGGATAAATATTTATCCGAATGATTCTTTCCGAATACATATATATAAATATACAAGGAAAAAAAGAAATTGACTGTTCTTTCTTGAAAAAATCTACATTATGATTTTATTAAGCATTATTTTGATATAATTAATGTTGATGTAGGACTTCGAGTACTTAACCCTCGAGTACGAGTACGAGTACCAACCCTTCGAGTACGATCAAAATGGTACTCGAGCGCGAGTATTTCGCCCAGCTCTGCCCTGAAATTTCGTCCTTGAAAAAATGTCCTGCAGCATAGATGTCCTTGGGGAATGGTCCTTTGTATGAAAATGTCCTTCACCGTTAGAGATGCACCAATTTCTATTCCGACCAATTTCGACCAACTCAAAAAATTGAAATTGCTGAGAATTGAAATTGGTGCATCTTATCTCTATTCATCATGAAGGGTGAGTGTCGGTTGTGGGTCTGGTATTACTATATTCTTGTTCACAGTTACACCCCACACCCACACCCATAATATTCGTGAGAGATCTTAATATTGTATAAGATTTTCTAAAATCTTGTAGTCATATCTTACAATACAGCAAGATCTTTCAAGAATCTGATGGTACGAACTGATGGAAGATTCCACAAACAGTGATTTTTTTTGTATGATCTTATCTGGTGTTCAAGATCTAACGCCAGATTTTTAGACTTGGGCAGCCATACTCTCACACACACCCAACGATCAAAGTCCAGAATTCCTCAAAGAATTCTATGATCGGTTCAACAATACCAAGATTACACTGCGAGATCCATTATATGGACTTTCTTTTTTGTCGCGAATGAAAAATAAGTTGAAATTTAATTCGTTATAATAAACTAAACTGCATTTCTAACATTATCGACTACCGTTGTTTTTATTTTACTAAAAGGACATTTTGATCATGAAGGACATTTTTTCAAAGGACTAAATCAGAAAGGATCATTTTCCGAGGACAGTTTTTACCAAGGACTTTTTTCCAGGGACCAAATTCCGAGGACATTTCGTAAAGGACATTTTTGCAAGGACGTTCTAGACTGTTACCCTGTTTTTGACAAATAACTAATAAGTTTCAAAAAGAATACTGATTATTTTAGTCGTCATTCGTAGATACACGCACTTGGAAATGAATGTGACAAATTAACTTCCCAGGACGAACAATCCGATAGTCGGATCCTAGCGGAAAATTATCGGATCCGATGGGAATTCGTCGGAAGTTGGCGGAATCCTTGATATTGGATTCCGACAGGAAGTTGGCGGATGTCGGAAAATGCCTGAATGATCCGGATCCTGTCGGAACCCTAAAAATCCGACACTTTCCGATATCCGACAACGTCCTGTCGGAATCCAATACCAAGAATTCCGACGCATTCCTATCGGATCCGATGGGGTGAGTTCGACCTGGGTGCACATTTTCACCATGTTGAGTTAGATTTATTGTATTTTCGATGACATGTTATCAATAACAATATTTTAAACACTAAAATATTTCGTTCACTTAGCAAAATTCTTAGTTATAGGTTTTTGAGTCACGGAAAAAAACGATGCGTAAACGATGTTCGTTACAGAGTCGTATGCGACTTGTCGTACACGGAACCGGAAACGGACCGAAATTTATCCGTTTTTGCGATGTAAACGGATAATACTATACGGAAACTCACGACTTTCCTTAAATATGCCGTTTTCTACTCGTTTACTACCGTAAACGAAGCGTATCGTTTGACCTGGGGATTCATTGATCCCCGCCCACACGACACCCACACCCTCGAATTTAACCCTTTCCAGCCGGCTCCCAGAAGCGACATAGTTAAAACTTTTCTTCTGCCTATATTTTCTTATCCTGCCATAGAAATAGCAAAAATCTATTTCTTAAAGCTGAAGGGTACTTATATGCTGAATGGCTGTATGTTGCCATTTGGCAACTGCCGGTCGTAAAGGGTCAAAACTTTGAAAAATTCATTTGTCGTTGTCGATCATCAAAATTCACTATTTCGCGTCCTTTTCATTTAATTATTCAAGAAAAAGCATAAAAAATATATACGATATACCTGCATAGTTTCTCCGCGATTCAAATCGACTTTTGTATGAAAAATTTGAGATACTTTGAACCTAAGGAGAGAGTAGTTGTATGGCTTTTTGTGTTGGTGGGAATCAGGATAGGTATTCTTGTAGATCATTTATTTCTCTACATCCATGCCGATACGTAAATCAAATATCCATTTCCATACCAGTTATTGAGAGCTACACTACTATCATGCTGACTTTTTTTCATAGAAAATTCCATTTCAAACTAGGAAAAGCTATGTAAATGCACCAGATATGTTTTGTATGCGTTGCTCTTGTATGAATAAATGAAAAAACGCAAAATAGCGAATAACGATGGTCGAGAACGAAAAATGATTTTTCAAAAATTTTGACCCCTCACAGCCGGCTGTTGCCATTTGGCAACATCCATACCTCTTATTGTCAGTACTCATTGAATCATCTCTTTGAGTGATACAATATACAATAGATCAAAGAGGAGAAATTTACCACTAGT
>OENM01001154.1:0-42917 GCA_900239745.1 Rotaria magnacalcarata | reverse complement strand
TACGAATGATATGCAAATGAAAATTCTATCTATTAAAATAAAAAAACTAGATAGGTTTGCAAGATTGGCTGGTCGGCGTGGGTCTAAGGGACCTCAGTCAATTTTGTCTACCGACTGAACTGTCATCAAATTAAATCAGACCAAATATACCTAGTTATACTCGAAATTCGATGCTGAATCTAAATAAATTGGTTAAAAAAAAACATAGTCCCGAAAAATCAATAAAATCTTAATTTCTTTCATAAACAGTAAACTTTTCTACTTTTGTGTCTCAAATAGTATTTCAAAGATTTTTCACACAAAACTTGTTCAAAAAAAAACTAAAGAGCACATATTCGGAATCCACGTCGCGAACTCTATCAGATCATGTATAATTCGTTGAAAAACAAAAGTGCTCTATTTTTGCCCTTGTTGCACCTTAACCAATGGTATTTTTAATACCTAAGCTTATTTTTGGTAAAGGATATATGCACTGAAAAGAGAAAGAAAAATAGTAATAAGACGCCTTCGAAGCAAAGAAAATCTACAACAAGCAAGCATGTTTTTTTCCTTATAGAAATAGGTACTTCGGAGATTTCTTATCTACTATACCTCACTTCAATCGCTATTTACTTAATACTCAAAAATCCTACTCCATCATTGATACACAATCTTGAAAGAGAAAACACAAAGTATTCGATCTAGTTGATACGATTATTGTGGAAAAGATGGGCTTTTTCGATTTACACGAACCTGAAGATGGACAAGATCGATTCTTTTTATATGCAATGATTGTTCTTCCATTTTTTGCTACAGGTTCTTATTTATTTGATGCATTGTATCATTATAAATATCATTCCAAAGATACTTATGGAGGTCTTATATCAACAATAATGATTGTTTTTGCTTATCTACAATATTGTGCACCGATACGTTCACGAAGAGCTTTAATTCTTTATTACGTACTATTGTGTATGGTGAAAGAAGCAGCATCAATTGTTTTTATACTTGGCTATATAAGAGAAAGTGATATATTCAAAATAGTATGTTATATTTGTTTCTTCATTGTCGATCTATTATTTACAGCTGCTTTAATTCATTGTCGTGTTATAAATAACTATGAATCTCATATAGTTGTTGAAAATAAACATTTATTTCATTTCATGTCACGTTTGGAAGTTATATTGACGATATTCATACCTGTTTACATGAATATTAAATATGCATCATTAACACGTTACATAATAGCACATTTTCTGTTATTTGATTTTTTTTCTGATTCATATTCAAGATTTCAAGGTATATGGATTAAATCGGCAATATATTTATTTGTAATAATAACAACAGTATCTGCGGCAACTGAGTGGCTACATTTTAATCATCAAACAATAATATACGAAGAAATTTCATATGTAGCAGAAATTATTGCAAATGCATTATGTGATTCGATTATTATTTTACAATTTTTTCCATTTCATTTCAAAACTCAATTTGTACAAAATATATTTCGAGACGCTCTCCTTTTGAAGAAACAATCGAATGCAGCCAATCTTTCCACCAGTATCGGAGAAAGCACAGAAATCGATATCGCACAAAATATCGACACTAAAATCGATGAACGAACTCGTACAAATATGAGTGAACTTTTTTGATGTTACAGTGTGCTTTTTCGATTGAATAGATCTCTATGATTTTTATGAGAAATTGAACGTTTACCTTATAATTCACCGTGCCCGTGTATATTGAATTCCACCATGAATTCTAATAAAGAAGCGACATCTATTCAGAATTGTCTTTTTTTGGTATGAAACTTTATTTTAAAATTCCTTTATTAAATTATTATAAAGAAAATTGAGAGATTCTCTAAAATTGTGATATTTTTCATTGAGGCTTATAATTATGATGATACTGGTCAATCTTTAAACCAATTGATTATATTTTATGATTTCTAATATAATAATTATTTATTATTTGACTCATTATCGTTACTGTTCGTTTTGAATTCAAATTGATGACTCCACCGATCACTCAACCGGCAACAACAAACTCAAATTCAACGACAACTGGTAGCTCAATACCAACAAATCGTCTTGAACGGGATTCAAAAAAACACGATCGACGGTAAAAAGAAACAAATAATTATTTTCTCTCTATTTCATTCATTCATTTATTTTTACAGATCGGATCTTGTCTGTCGTGTTCGTTACACAAATGTATTACCTGATCTTCCATTTGATCCAAAATTTCTACGATATCCTTTTAGTCAAGACAGGTTTGAGTTTTTTCTTTACCTTTAAAATATTATTAAATATTTTTCTCTCTATTAGATTTGTTCGTTATAAACCAACATCTTTAGAAAAAAATTATCGTTGGGATTTACTTACAGAACATGATGTTGGTGTTGAAATTGATCTCATTAACCCAGATGCATATGCTACAAATAGTATAATTTTGATTATTTCTCGAGTTGCAAACAATGAACGTATTTATTTTTCTCGAATTATTTAGGAAAACTAACAGAAGAAGATGAAAAATTATTAGAGGAGGAAACAGCTAGTCCAGCCAATCTTAAACGGTATCAAACAAACAAATGATTTTTTTCTTCACATATCTTAATGCTTGAATATATTTAGATCATTACTCAATCAACGAAGTGTACCATGGCTTCGTAAAACAGAATATATTTCAACAGAGCAAAGTTCAATTAAATCATCGTTAAAATTGGGCGAAGTCAGGTATAAAACCTATCGACTGAGATATAGTTCTAATTGAACAAACTAAGACAATTCGTTTTCTCTTACACCCCTCAAGAAAAATGACGACTCCATATAACTTGTTATAAGACTTCGAAAAACTTGAATATATATTTTTACTAATATACAATAACTCTAGTACATTTTGTGTAAAAATATTTTAAAGTTAGTATTATGGAAAGACTCTATTCTTAGCCTCCTTTTCATGATAAATGAAAATGTACATAAGTAAATCAAAATATGTCGATGAATCTGAAATTATTTTGACGTGAACCCGTGTTAAAGTGAAATTTTGAGATTACTTCTGTTGTCATCAATTTCTCTTCTGAATATTCGAGATCTGTAATATTTTGTCAAAAGAAATATCTTCTCTATTTGTTCCATAGTTGTCTGTATTGGAATTTCATTGATTAGTATTTAGATAGATGTAAGCTAAGTTCCATAATCATTATTTTATAAAAAATATTTTCATCATGAATTGTAAATTTTTGTTCGTATGATATTAACTTCTCCGGTGAAAAACAATTGACTATTGATATATTCTTTGCATGACGTTTCTGTTGATTTCTATCAAAGCCACGAAATGTACTTGTACACTGTTGATTCCTGTTTTTTGTAAACTTCTTTGACACTATCCATTGCAATTAGAAATAGTCATTGCTTGCAGAGAGAAAATATTTGGAAATTATCGAACCTTTTTAGAAGACAAAATCATAAATCGAAAATCGAAAATATCCACTAGAAATGTAGAGTAATGCAATCAAAATTAATATTTTCACTATCATTCTATATATATTTTAATCAAATTTGTTTACTTTAGATCCAGTTCTGTTAAAGAAAAACTTCGTGAAGATTCTCTTAAATATTTAACAAAAGATCGTCTATTACAAATAGTTGAAGAAGGTTTCGAAACTGCCAAAGCTCCTGTAAATATATATATATATATATTTTTCAAAATCATTCATCTACACATATTTATTTTATTTTTAGCTTGACAAACATTACAGCAAGCCATCCGTAGTGAAACTAGAAGAATGGCCATTGTTTCCTGATTTCGACGTAAGATTTATATTTGTAAACGAATCAAATCAGATTTTATTTATTGACTTGTAGAATTGGAAATATCCATTTGCTCAAGTTATATTTGATGATGATCCATCCCGTAAAGATGCTACAGTAACAGGTCAAGAACAAATGGAAGAAATGTCCCAAGCAGTTATCAAGTAAAAATTATTTTCTTTTTGTTTTTCTGAAAAATAATCTAAGAAATTTAGAAATTTAACCGATCCTACTAGACTTTTAAGTCAATTTCAACAAATATTTACTATTGAGAATAGGCACACCACGAAATTTCACCATTGATACAAACGAATGATTGAATATTTTCAATCTCAGCTTTCTTTTTTGACGCTGAGCTTTAGAATTTACCGAAAGATCGTATATCAAAAATAACTTATTCTAATATTTGAACTATTTCTTTCGTATATTTCTGGAAGATTGAATGAAAAAAGATCCTTGTACTTAACAAGAACAGTCACTACCTTTACGATATTTTAATACTACAGTCATTGTGCAAACAATTTTTTTCTTAATCTTTACCACGATGAATTTTCTTTCAGAGCACTAGTCGATGCCGACAATAAAGAATATATTGGTTATTTTCTACCTACTGCTGAAACACGAGCAAAACGCGCACGAGAAGAACAAGAAGAAGTTGAAGATCCTGATGAATCGTATGATTTTAAATTGATACGTGAATATAATTGGAATCGAAAAGATAAAACAATGAGTGGTTTTGAAGAAAATTACTTTTTAAGTGTAAAAGATGATTCAATTGTTTATAATGAACTTGAGACGAGGTAAAAAAAAAAGCTTTTCAAACGAAGAAAATATTTTATTTTTCATTTCAGAGTACGACTAAGTAAACGACGAGCTGCTGGTGGTGGCTCGAAGCCAGCTAATCTTCGGCTTATTCAACGTTATCGACAATTTCTTGAATTGGAAGAAAAAACTCAGGTTAAATTAAATTAAAAATTACTAAAAAAATTATTTTAATCTTTTTTTTTCTAGAGAAAACGTTTGAAAGCCTTCGAGAATGAGGATGAATTAGATACTGTTCTTGGTAAATGATATGCTTCTTTCTCATTCTGATTGAATCGAATGTTTCATTTGATTTTGTTTAGAAGAAGAACATGGAGGTGAAACACCTGAAAATGACGAAGAAGAGGAAAACGATGACGAACAGCATCAAGAAGAAGAAGAAAGAGATGACGAACATGCAGATGAACAAGAAGACGACGAAGAAGAAGAGGAATCTAATGATTAATCTGAATAGAATAAAACTTTATTAATTTCTTTTTGATGTATATAGTGTATCCTTGATTAAATGACGATAAAGTTACTTTTTCCTATCATTTAAAAGGAAAGACTTGTAGCAAAATTGTATTTCCAGAAAAAAAGTTTTCATCGTCATTGATATTAAAAGACTTTTAAGCAAGTTTTACGATCCTATAGTTTTATACTCGTAAAGTTATACAACAAAAATTATTGATTTCACAGAAGTTTCACATGATGAAAATACCTTTGCAATCAAATACATCTCATGAAACAAAAACAATAAATAAATGACAATTCCAACTACCACATTTCAAGAGATATATTTTCAAGGGGAAACGGCGTACTCCGAGGACTTCATGTACTACAACTGTACTCTATGGATTGTGTGGACTGTCGGAGTACAAAGAGTACAACACATTGAACGATAAGCATAGACTAACAGTGTATTAAGAGTTGCTACGAATCATCCTTATATCTTTGTGATATTTGTTTTCGCAGTGACTGAGATATATTTACTTTCTAAAATCATATTTACTTCATTGTTATTTGAAACTATTCTAATTTGAATACGAGTAGAATATAAAATATTCTATAGAACTGGATTTGTGATACGAAATTAATTTTCTTTTTTCAAATGTACCAACACGGTATGAATCGATTTGAACGAAAATCGTAACCCACTAATCGAGTCTGTCTATTGTAAAAATATATAAACAACTACTAACTCAAGCATTGATTGAATTTATCGTAGGTTTCAATAGTTTTTTTGTATTGTATTCTTTGTAGCGATAATCGGATCAAACAACATGAGGTCCTTTTTTTAAACATAACGCAGGGGTATCCTCCTACCTATACTTCGTCTATCTTTAAATCTGTCAAAACGAAAAAAAACAAAGCATTAACTTCTAACTAAACTAAAACAAAAGATCCTAGTAATTCTTTTCTTCATTATATCCTATTTTTGAATTACACAAGCCAGACGATCGTTCGACAAGCCCGATTCGTTTTCCATTAAAATCCAACGAGCAGTTTATTTGTGAATACAATTTTTTCTTACGATTGATTTCGAATTCAAAATAAGACTTTTCTAAGGACGAACTTTATCGAATACTCGCGTATCAGAAAATTTGATTCCATCTAAATCATTGCATATGCCATCCGCAAAGATGTTTGATGGTTCATATTGTTGATTTTCATTGTCTACATTAATTTCTGAACGTAACATTTCTTCAAATTCATTCTTGGAATCTGATGATTCGTCCTCTTCGTTTAAGTCAAAATAATCTTGAATACATATTATTTTTATTAATCAACTTTTCATGCAGTTGTTGACTGCTCTGATATTTGTTATCTTTTTTGTATCAAGACAATTTTTTATTTTGAAACGAAAAAGTAGATCAGCAGCAGGGATATCAGATCTTCTGAATTTTTCTGAGTCCTGGTATTTGTCTACATTATCACTTTATAGTAATTTTAACTATGTATTTTACTAGTTTGCTGTGTCACCTTTATTTTCGCATTATTATTGGATAATTCATTGTACTTAGAATGATTCAGAAATGTACACTCGCTTCTGTCTAACGTTTGTTCGCGTTCGCGTCCGACCGAATCTCATTACTATAAATAATATTTTCTAAGGTGAACTAAATTTCAAAGAAAGATAAAGTTTTACGTACTATTTCGTACGCTTTAGAGTGAATTAGAGTAACGATGGATGATGAATCTGAATATTCAATTATGATTACAAGTTCAATTGAACCAGAACAAGAAATTATGGCAGTAACAATTACCATCCAAACGATAAAAACACCAGTTTCTCGTAAATTAAAGAAAAAGAAAGGTGTTTTTAAAAAAGATGGGCTAAATATTAAAGAATATTCATTTTGGTTGCAGGAAATAAAAATGATGCTTCACAAGCTCGATGTAAAATTTGTTTAAAAACATTTGGTGTTCACGATAAAGGAAAATCAGCTGTAAACAAACATATTTTCCAATAGAAGCCTCAACATTTAGATCAAAACGTTTGATAATTTTTTTCTGCTTTTTTTCTGAATTTACAGAAAATGGATTCTGAATTGGTCCTAATGTCTCAGAATTTCAGTAGGAACATTCCGATTTCTAACACTTTGATCTGGCATCCTTGATCAGAAGCGTCATTATTTGCTTGAAAAATTACTCTTGTTATATATTTAGAAAAGAATTCTATGAACTAGCACCACTTCTGGAGTATCCTCTGTAGTGGACGAAACTGATTTCTTTAACCCTTTCCAGCCGACTCCCAGAAGCGACATTGTTAAAACTCTTCTTCTGGATATATTTTCTTATCCTGCCATAGAGATAGGAAAAAAATATTTCTTAAAATTGAACGGTGCTTCTATGTTGAATGACTGTATGTTGCCATTTGACAACAGCCGGCCGTAAAGGGTCAAAACTTTGGAAAATTCATTTGTCGTTGTTGATCATCGAAATTCACTGTTTTGCGTTGTTTTCATTTAATTATTCAAGAAAAATTGTAAAAAATATATACGATACACTTGCAGTTTCTCCGCGATTCAAATCGATTTTTGTACGAAAAATTTGACATACGTTGAACTTAAGGAGAGAGTAAATGTATGGGATTTTGTGTTAGTTGGCATCAAGATAGGTATTCTTGTAGATCTTTTATTTCTCTACATCCGTGCCCATACGTAAATTAAATATTCATTTCCATACCAGTTATTGAGAGCTACAATACTATCATGCTGGCTTTTTTTCATAGAAAATTCCATTTAACCTTAGGAAAAGCTATGTAAATGCACCAGATATGTTTTGTATGCTTTGTTCTTGTACGAATAAATGAAAAAACGAAAAATAGCGAATAACGATGCCTCGAAACGAAAAATAATTTTTCAAAACTTTTGACCCCTCACGACCGGCTGTTGCCATTTGGCAACATCCGTACCTCTTAGTGTCAGTACCCATTGAATCATGTTTTTGAGTGATACAATATACAATAGATTAAATAGGGGAAATTTACTACTAGTAACCTGTGAGATTGAATGATTGAGGGTACCATAAGAATATCTATTATGATTCAGCTGTTCTGTAGGAATATTTAGGAGGACTCCGGTAATTTTCTCAGCTGAATGTTTTTGTTTTGTTTCATGAGTTATGAGTGTGTTCTAAACTATCTTGTAGTAATTATTGAACTATTGATTCACTATTTATCCACAATATAGCTAGACTTTTCTTAAAATATCGGCACAATGTTGCCTAATGACAACATCCGGTCATAAAGGGTTAAACATAGAATAATATCTGATGTGTTCTATACGATTTTTTCCTCTGGTTTGATATAAAAATCTGTACTCGTGTCTTGTCCAACCAAATAAGAAATATGCATTATAATAGCACCGTTCTATAAAAAAAAAACAGGCAATACAATGTCAAAACGAAATCTAGATTTATGGTTAATTTAAATACATCAACGTCTATATCTTGCTAGTCTGTAAAAACATGTCAATACTAACTTATGAAGTGAAAGCGATCATGTCACGAGAATCGGCCATGCGGGATTTGCTTATTTTGTTCTATGCATAACAAATTCAATGATAATGTAATTGATTTCATATATTTGAATGCATTATGTGATTTCATTCATTATTTTTATAGCGGCTACGTGAAGCATGCATTTATTTCAACACGCTATAAGAAAGTAATTTTAATCCAGATTCTCAGTAGTTTTTCCTGATGTTTTTCTGCAGAATACTGTCGATAATGCAAAATGACGCTACATCACTCGATCTACTTTAAAGTATTTCTTTTGATAGATTGATTCATTCGATTCTTAATATCAATATGAAGAACCATAATTAATATTTATAGCTGGATGGTTAATATCATCATTTTTATGGCACTAAAAATATTTTATTATTCATTCGTCTTATACGAATAGACATCAATGGGACATTTAGCTATTATCTTGTTTTCGAAATAAAAATAGAAAGCATTTTTAGTTTCTATAACTTAAAGAATTATTTTATTCAAATAATCATATGTGTATAACTTTTTCTGGAGCTTTTTTCAAAATTAGATTTATATTTTGTTCATTATTGTTTTTCACTTTCATTCGTAGTTGTCGAGATGCATTGGATAGGTTTGAGCAAGTAATAAACTGAATAAGATTCATTCTAAATGATTCCGATACAATAAGATGAATATAAAACTTAGTTGAATAATTAACTGATGAACATATTAAAAAACAATTGAGTAAAATCTTATAAATTTTCTGTCGCATCGAACATAACATTTCATGAAAGAATAATTGATCGTATATAACAAATATTTCAATAATCAATGCAGGTAATAAAGAAACGAAGAACCACAGGGAAATTAAAAACATAAGTACGGATGATTTATGCATTCGACGAGCAGTTGAACTTGAACTATGTTTATGTGTTCGTCTATGTTGATGCCGATTTTTTAGTAAAATTAATGAACCTATGCAAACAATTAACGACGGAATAAATACAAAAATGATCGAGTGAATTATTGACGTAAAATGTATTTGTTTATCATTAATTGATGAAGTAAAGTTACAAAGAACTAATTTAGCTTTCGCATCATATTGTAAATAGAAATAATGAGGAACAAAAAGTACAATAACGATTAATAATATCAATATAATACGAAATGTCACACTAGATTGAGTGACTATGAAACGATAACGAAATGGGAAAAGAATCATTATACTTCTATCAATGGAAACAGCCGCTAAATAAAGATTAGACAGTGCTATTGAACCAACAAGTATACAATAAAATATTCTACATGACAATACGTCTCGGGGATCATTTTTAACAAATGACATGTTCGCACACCATAACCAAAATATGCCTATTACATCAAAAAAGAAAAAAAGTTTTATTGTTACAACGAAACAAACGAAAAAAAAAAGAAACTCGCTGTTTATTTGAATAGCTATGCTCTACTTTTCTCTTGGGGTCAGTTTTTTGTATTTTTTATATGTTTTAAATACTAGATTATATGCATTTATAATTTTTCAAAACGAGACATGCATATGTCTGGTACAAGCACTCATTGTTGTCACAGTCGATTAAAATTATTAATTATCTACATGTAGTTGTATTTTTACTTTGAAACATCTATAAGATATGAAATATAGAGAAACAATCTGTAAATAATAATGTCCATTGTATGGGATATTCGTATTTCTACTAAGAATAAATCATATTTTCTTACATTTTAGCAAATAAAAACAAGATTTTAACAAACCTATGAGAAAAATTAATTCACATATAGTGAAAACAATATAATATAATGACGTCGGATCTTTCGGACAACTTTGCTTTGATAAGACCATTATATGCAAAATATGACCTGGTATACCAATAAGTGAACAGCAAAAACCAGATATATTCCAAATAATACCAGATATAAAAATTGATTTTTCATAATTATAATTACTAACACAAATCTCCCATGTTGTATTATTATAATTCATCATAATTTAATTAATTAATATCTCTTGATATCTAACAAAATTATTAAGAATAGAGTAAAAATGATAAAGAAATTAAAATTTTTATTATAGGATTCATCTTGTCGATAAACAAAATTTTTTATATATGAACCCTTCATATATAGTAATATCGAGAGTAAAATAAGGATTGCTTCTTTCTTTCTTTCCCCTCTGTTCTTGTTAGAAGTATTAGCCAACTGAATCAATGGAGAGAGTATTAAAAAGAATTTTTTTTCTAATTTCCTTCAAGGCAACCAATACTGAAGAAAATCGTGTTGCGTAAATAATTGTTTTCTCTGAGTATAATGATTAATTTTTAATAAATATCAGTGGTATTCAGACTGAAAACATAAGAAATTTCATAAAATCTAAGTATTTATGTTCCAAATTGTTCACAATTTATCAATATTATGTAATTTCTAAAATCTATGAAATTACCAAACTTACAAATATATCTAAATATGTCTAGAATTCAAAATGCTTCTACAAACTTTTGATTTATACTTCAATATAGTTAGCGGACTCATACAACGTTTGGTAATTTACTTTTTCAGAAATTCGATAGTACCTTAACGGATTAGATAGTATCATAATATTATTAAAAAAAACATCGATATTCATTTAAGTTCTAGCAAAGATGGTGTGTACTATAACAATGATGTCACTCCTAGCAAGTACTACTTTTTCTTCATTCTTCTATTGTTTCCTATCCGATGCTCTTAGAAGTACTTCTTCACTTTATTGTGGTAATCTCAAGAATGGGAAGTCAGAAAATAGTCATTCAAATACGACAAAAGGCTCCATTGACAGAGAAATATCTTTCATTCTTGAATTGTCAATGGCGCATTCTATTTCCCCCTAGAGAAGTCAATGATAAGAGCAAATTGTTGTTGACTTCGGCTTTTTTCGAACTACGAGATAATTTATATAATGACAACAATAAAAACGATCTGACTATGTATTTGCTAGTGTTATGTCAGGAGATATCTGTCCTGCCGTAATTATGCAATCTCTTCTTCTCTCGGTTTCATTCTATCCCGTTTACAATCATTCCGTTCTTCTTCTCGTATCTATTCTATTTAAGTGAGTGTTAACGTTTTAAAGTAAAGGGAATTACTTCTTGTGAGAATGTAATAATAATAAGAAGAAGACGAAATAAAGAAGAAGATTGTAACAGCTAGTATTTAAGAAAGTTTTCAATGCAACTGACAATAGATGACGAATCAGTGCAAGAATCCAGCGAATAACCAAAAATTGGAGGGGTGTCCAAGGACTGAGGATTAGGAATTCCTCATCTGTTCCCCTACAGTTCATTGCATACTAAAGGTAAAAATATGGAATATTCATGATAATATTTGTTCTTACACTCATTTTCAGTTGCAAAATTGTGAGAATCAATGACTTCATGCAAAGATTACTTTTAAAACAGCAATATCGCGACTTTCGTGAATAGTGGAACTGTGAGGGAACCGATAGTTGATTCGCATCTCCTCTAGGAATTATTACAGCGACACTGACAATTCATCGACACATTAGGAATTCCTATTTCTCAGTCCTTGGACACTGCTGGTAAGTGATAATGACGAATTCAAGCGATTTGTTAATTCAGCTGCAATAGCTTCTGTTGAAATACAATTTCATTTTTCATAATACAAATGTTTCATTGTTGACATAACATTTTCGACATACATATGTATTACTGCGGTTATTGAGAATAAAAAATAAGTAAATTAGAGCAGATGATGAGAAAGCATAGCAGAGTTGGAACCGGTCGAGAATTTTCTAACCGGTCCGGTTGAAAAAGGTTTTTAAACCGATAAAAACCGGTGACATTAATCTACATATTAGATCATTTACTGTCGTTAACAAGAGAAATCTCAAAAAACACCTATTTCTCTACTTTTGGCTCACGTTTCCATTGATCTTCAGAAAGAAATATGATGCAATAGGCGTGGATATCAATAAAGGTTCTAAAAGAAAAACATGCGCTATTTATCTTTAGAGGAAAAGCAGCTATGGACCCAACACGCAATTGTCAATCTGCCAATATTGAATTTTTTACTTAAGTTTTAGAGAAAAAATTAATTTTTATAGATAACAGTCAGACCTTAAACCTGATTTAAAAGAAATTATCAGGGGCATGAGTTGGGCAGTTTATCACAAACAATACTGTTTCAATTGTGCTGTTCAATTAATGAAATATATCTCGACTAAATAAATAAGAAGGTTTAGAGATACTGAAGAAGATAAAACTATTAGTTTCTGAAAACAATACGATTATTTTGATAATTACATTTAAACTTGCTGTCCACATGTTTCATTAAAAATGATTCCGTGTTAGGAAAACTATAAAATTCAATTTTTCACATAACCCTAGGGTGACCAAGGGTAACTTTTGCGATTTAAAAATTTCTTTAGACCGGTAAAAACCAGTGAAGACCGGCCGGTCTAACCATTTCAACCAGTCCGGTTCCAACTCTGAGGCATAGGCTTAGCAGATAAGAGTATTTTCCAAAGATGATCTGGCTTTATTTCTTGCTTCCTTATTTTGTTCTTTTGAATCATCATTATGATTATTTTGTTGTTGCTACTGTTTTTGAACTTCTTTGCTCGATTAGATTTTTTTAGCAGAAGCTACTGATATGTTTGAATCGTTGTTTTTTATTCATATTAATCAAAAGTAAAATATAATTGAGATAGACTATTTCCAAAATCCGAAAGATCTGGCAACTCTGATTTGTGAAGTGCCACGATTTATTATCAATTATGAAAACATGGTTTTATCCTTTATGAGATACCTTTCTATTTTCTAAGAACAACATTCGACGCGTTGTATCACATCTTAAAGTCAAATGAAATTCGAATTTCATCGTTTTGCTTTTAAACATTTTATTATTCAATTTATAAATCAAGTAAAAAAAAGGATCATTTGTTACATTTTTAATCTAAAAACCAAACAAGCAAAAGAGACAAAATATAAACACAGAGTTAATCCGAAACTTACATAGTTCACATATAAATGGTGCGACATTTTCACATGTTGAGTCATTTAAACATGATGACGTGTTTGACTGAATATACAAGCCAATACATTGATCATATTCTTGAAAATAATAGTTATATTTATGTGCTGGTTGACCCGAACAAAAATAGTTTGTATGAGAAAATTTTGTTTCTGATGTACTCCAATAATAAATATCTAAGAAAGAAACATCGCGAAAAATTTGGTTTGCTATTGAGAAAACAAAAACAACAAGAACAAACTTGTATTCGGAGCGGTTTCACGTAAACCAATCCAATAAAGATCCGTTAAAACGAAACTAAAATATTGTATGGATTGTAATGTAAGAAATAAATTATCATTTAAAATTTCGATAAGACGACTTTGACTGTCGATACACCACTGTTGAGCATCAGAAAAAGTTAAACTTGTATATGATACAAAATAGCAACCAGTACCGCTTTGATCAACAATCCAATTACATGGACATTCACCTTTTTTATTGAAAAATTTTAAAAAAATGGTGAAATTTTTTCAAAGCTAACTTACGACATATCGCATTATTGTACCAAAACCAATTGCCTGATGGACATAAGCATGTTTTGGATCGATTTCCGGCTCTGCATACTAATCCTTTGGATGAATCACATTTAGCGCTGGCACATTGCTGACCATAAGTTTGATACGGAGCTAGAATTAAGTCATTATAATAATTAAAAAAATTTAAAAAAATTTTTATTCATTATAATAGTACCAGTTATTCAGCGACTAAATATCTTTACATTCGAATAATTTTCTATTCCAACTGTATCGTATTTTCGTAAAAAAATTTGAGAGGATTTAAGTTCTTGTAAAAACCTAGTGAAAGTACTGAATATTAAATGTGTGAATCCGTCAAATATTATGTAGGGTTCGGTACTTTAAGAAAACTTAGGTAGTTCGTAAGAGTTTGCATCTTTCAGCTAGGAATTTTTCAGAAAATATATGTTTGTCAACATGTCAAGAATCATCTACGCATATCGAGAACAGAACATACACCAACTATAAAACTTTTTCCTATAAAACTACTGTAAAAGAGACCTGTAGATAATGTCGAAACAATATTTAAATCAAACTTTGTTTTGTGCGAAAACAAGTAAATCTACACGAATCTCTTGTAATGAGACATAACACGAACTATTTAGCTATATAAAAGTCTAATTCATTCAAAGTTCTAATTAGAATAATGAATAATAAGCACAAGTACAGAGAATCATTGACATATAGAACGATTACATCGAATGAAATTTCTATAATAATACTTTTAATTAAATAGGAAACATTCATTATATGGGGAGTACGTGTCAAAGTTGTGTTACACAATACACTTACGCACAGGTCCAACTTCAATTAAGAGCAAAAGGATTAAAAGCATTACGATAGCTATTATAGCAGTATTGCCTACGAACAGAATCAGCCACAACCGGCATGCACATTGTCCTTGGACTTTAGCTGCGTCACAAATGTTTTCATTTGGATCTTCGGTTTTGTTGAATTCTAACTATAAATATTAAATAGAAATATAAAGATATTCAATTTTAAGAGAAAACACAAAAGATTACTTCATAAATAACAAGTTTATCTTTTGTTGCATCGTTAAGAAACTGTGTTAGATCAGGTACAACAGATGTCATCTAAAAGAATATCAAAACAAAAGCGAAGCATTTCTGATGATTTATTTTCAGATTTTATTTTTTAAATTATTGAAAATTCACGCAAACAGTCATTAAACTAGAAAGCAAAAAATAAAATAAAAATAAATATTAGATAGAAGTAGATTTATAAGTGAGTATCATACTTTTTTCACAAATAAAATTAACATCAGCTCGTTGACATGTGTAACGAGCTAAACATGAATCCATGCGATACATTCCGCAATTCATATTTGTACGAAAAATACTATCGAATTGACTTAGCGAACCATTCGTACAAAACAAATTCATTGATGATGAAAGTAATGAACTACCATCTACCCATTGCCAATTGCCTATAATAAGTGCGACATAGAGAGAAATACAGGATTCTTGCTGGATATGATTCAGAAAAACGTTTTTTTTCTCTTTCACAACAAAAATATGGTGATTCTTCTGTACCTCTCAACGCCGGAGACAGCCGTATGCACTTTTTATCTGAGATTAGTCTCATATTTATTTTACTTATATTGAAAGTTAAAAATATTCATATCAGATACGGGGTTGCGCGTAAATAATGATAAATGGCAACGAGAAAATCACACCCACACTCTGAAATATGGAAAATAAACATACCAGAATCACTTGGTTGTTCGGATAATCCAATAAAATAATTAGTATTTGACGAAACTGAAGTATTTATTTGAGATAATGTTAAACTTGTATATAATTTTATGACTGTGAATGTTAATAGCTGAGCAATAAATGATTTACAATAACTAGATGCATCTGTCCAATTCATATAAAACGTTGATACGAAAATACATTTTCCATTCAACATAGACCAACCATTTGGACAACGACCTAAAATAAAAAAATAAGATTGTTTATTTAAATAATATATATTGATATATATTATTTAACATACGGCAGCCTGTTTGATTGTATGACCAATAAGAATTACTTGATGGACATGAACAAATCGAATTTTTACCGCAAACAAGTCCGTAAGCATAATTGCATGATAATGTTTTACATGATTGACCATAAGTTTGATAAGGAGCTAAATAATCAAAACAATTTTAATGTATAATCGTATTCTGCAATAGATTTTTGACTTACAAAGAGGTCCGATTATAAAAATAAGTAAGAGTACGAGTACAATTGTTATTACAAGAATAGTAATATTCAGTGTCAATAACAATTGCCATAATCGACATATCCAAAAACCATTTTTATTTGCATGAAATATATCTTTTTCCAACAATCGACGTCGATCTGCTTCAGTCGGTGGATGAGGAGGCAGTGTTAACGTTGTTGATGATTGCTATTCAATAATCAGAATAGATTCTACAACATACAAATATTTTTCTTCACATACTTCATAACGACCCATAGACGACATTTCACTAATTCCATCGTTTACAAAGGGTGAAGTTATTGGCGATGTAGAAAATTCATGCAGTTTGTGTTCCATCTGATATTATTTCTGATGCAAATGCTCTGGTTTTTCGTTCTTTTTTAGCAGAAATGAAATTCATACAAGTGCTTCTATGCTTATTTTCATTGACTTCTTTATACATTCATACAATTGAAATTTATGTTTATAAAAAAACATCTTATTACTATTTTAATTATTATTCCGAGTAAATAATCTTAGAAAACAAAATCTGAGTAGATCAAAACAGATTATTAAAGTACAAAATATTTAGTACTTTATTCAACCAAATATAATATTTAATGTAATATGATATTTGTCATAAGGTGTAGAAAAAATCAATCATAAAGGATTAAAAACCATATATATATATATTAAAAATTGCCAATAGTATCATTAGCGATAGAGACAGAGAGAGAGTAACAGTAAGTTTTTGAATTCCTTTGGAAAATTTTATTCTCATGAGAACTTGTTTAAGATGAAGTGTGGAATTGTTTTTTTTGCTCTTGTCATTGGTTTAATTCAAGCAAAGTTACGAGTAGATCAAATATGGCCAGGAGGGTTTCAAGGAGCCATAGAAATTCCAATTTCAAATCAAGTAACTGAATGGAATATCGAAATTCAATTTCATAAAAAAGCAAGATTGGATGTATGTAACAAAAAAAGCATGATTTTTCTTTTTGTTCTTTAAAACTAAACAAGTCTTTTGTTTTCTATCAAAACATTTATCTTAGGCATGGTTAGGCATACTTCGATCTGAAACTGACGGGAAAATCTTTTTATATGATAATCAGCCTTGGAATGCAAAATTAGAAGCTAATACTGTATTTAGCTTTGAATTCACTGTCAATGATGGTGTTACACCAAGTGATGTCAAAAGTGTTTCATTCAAAGGTCAACCAGTCAATATTGATTCTTCATCTTCGTCTACTACTGGATCAACACCAAATCCAACAGGAAGTACACCAACCTTTCAGTCAACATCTGTATCATCTACAACACCGCTTGTAGCCGTCATAGATGGGAAATATAATTATGGAGCTGTTCTTCAAGCTTCACTTCTTTTTTATGAAGCTCAACGAGCTGGTAAACTTCCAGCTAATAATCGTATTCGTTGGCGAGGTGACTCCATGTTAATGGATAAAGGAGAAAACGGAGAAGATTTAACTGGTGGATATTTTGATGCTGGTGATTACGTTAAGTTCGGTTTTCCTATGGCGTCATTTACAACATTGTTAGCATGGGGTGCTATCGAATATAAAGATGCATATGAGAAAGCTGGTGAATTCAACGCAATGCTCCAAGCTATTCGTTGGTCAACTGATTATTTTATTAAGGTTAGCTACTATGAATTTATTTTCGAGAAAACATTTTCAAAAACAAAGTTCGTCAGTTTATTTACTTTCGTGAATTTCAAACTATAAGATGCCATTTGAAAATGAAATATGATAACATATCAATGTAAAGTATTGTTCTCATTTTTTTTCTCTTCTTCTGTCTTTCATAGGCACACGTTAGTGAACGTGAATTTTATGGACAAGTAGGTGATGGACATGCAGATCATGCATCGTGGTCACGACCAGAAGATTGGACAGCAGCTCGACCAGCATGGAAAGTAACTACACAAAAGCCTGGCACTGATTTAGTATGCGAAACAGCTGCTGCTCTTGCTGCTGCTTCAATTCTATTTCGTTCGGTTGATGCTACATATGCATCAAAATTACTAACACATGCTCAACAATTATACAAGTTTGGCAATGAATATCGTGGCAAATATTCAGATTCAATTCCAAATGCAGCTGAATTCTATCGATCGTGGTCTGGTTTTGGTGATGAATTAGCATGGGCTGCTGCTTGGCTTCTACGTGCTACTGGTGAAGCAAGTTACGAAGCAGATGTGGAAAGACATTATAGAGAATTTGGTCTCGATAAACGACCGAATGAATTTGCTTGGGATGAAAAAACAGCAGGTGTTCAAATACTTATGGCTAAAATTACAACCAAGCAGGTGTATCGTCAGCAAGCTGAAACATTCTGTAATTATATTGTACGACAAGCTCCAAAATCATTGAAAGGTCTCGTATTTCTCAGTCAATGGGGAGCACTTCGACATGCTGGAAATGTGGCTTTTGTTTGTTTACAAGTATGATTTTTCGATGATTTTGAAAAGAAAAAAATCTATCTTTATATTTAAAAGGCTGCTGAGGCCGGTATTAATAGTCAAGAATATATCGATTTTGCTGCTCGACAAATTAACTATATGTTAGGCGATTCAGGACGATCATATGTTATTGGTTTTGGTCAAAATTCTCCTCAACGACCTCATCATAGATCGAGGTTATTGATAAAACACGACTGTTGCTATTGTTTCATAGTAAAAATCTGTTTTATTTTTATTTCACTAGTTCGTGCCCATCGCGACCGGCAGTCTGTGATTGGAATGCTTACAATAGTCCTCAGCCCAATCCTCAATTACTAATTGGTGCTTTAGTTGGTGGACCTGATCAAAATGATAGTTATGAAGATCGCCGTGATGATTATATTAAAAATGAAGTTGCTACTGATTACAATGGCGGTTTTCAATCAGCTGTTGCTGGTTTACTTCATTATCAAACGAAATAGTGTGATTGACTGTGTATTTGGCAGAGAGAAAGAGAGAGAGATAGCGAGAGAGTGAAAAATATTCGAAATTTCTAATTATAAATAAAATGAAAAAGAAACAATGTGTCGATTTTCAATGAAGACATACACGCACAACCTTTTACTCATTGTTATTGTCTAACCAATTTTTTTTTTCTTTCGCTCATTTTATCATTTTTCTGTTGACTCAAGACTTATCTCATTTTCTAATTCTATTTGCTCATTCGACATTGAAGAAGATCTGTTTCGTTTTATTTTGCATATACCGATGTCACTGAATCTTATTCGTCGTCTATGTACATGGTCATCAAAACAAATATTTATTGTTTTTGCTGCTTTTCTTGTTTATGTCCTTGCTGATGGTACAACATTTTCGTTCGGACTCTACGTTGATGCACTTATCAATGAATATTCACAAACACAAAAGAATACAGCGTTCACTGTCAGTACTATAGCTGCCTTTACACAATCAATACCACTTCTCCTAAGTCCACTTGTATGTTGGGGCACAATGAAATTTGGTGCTAGTAAAACATCACTGATTGGTTGTATTCTTTCAGCTAGTGGATATTGTCTTCCATATGTTTTTCAATATTATAAAACATTTTGGATATCAGCCTTTGGCTATGGATGTCTATTGAGCGTTGGACTTGCATTTTGTTATGTACCTGCCTATTTAACTTTGCCGTTTTATTTTGAAGATGATCGAGGCTTAGCTACAGGATTAGCTGTATCTGGAAGTGGATTTGGTCAAGTAGTTTTAGCAATTATTATTAAATTATGTATCATTGAATATGAATGGCGCGGTGCATCTCTTATCACAGGTAGAGAAAGCAAAATAGTCATAAAATGAGCTTTTATTTCTATTATTGTCTTACACTATTCATTTTGCATTACATTCTATCGTGAAATTTGATTAAAAGGGCAATCGGTTTAAATATAGATCAAAGAGAAAATAAATACTTTTTTGTTAAATACTCTCTCTTGAGTATGATCTTTTTTTTATGTTCTGTCGCATTCGAAAAGGTTAAAATAATTGATTAATTAGCCCAAATAAAAACCAAATGTCAGAGAAATGGATACAGTCTTTTTTTAGGAATAATTAGTTTAATCGATTTAATCCATTACGATTCATTTGTTAATATATGTATTTTCTGTTTTTGTTTTTAGGCGGTCTCTTTCTCTTTATGCTCATATCAGTAGTTGCATTTCGAAAACCTGCTTCGGTACTCCCACTTGAATCAAGAGAACTTATTGAATTTTCAAATATCCCATCTGTAACTCCCATAGTCAACGAGGAACGTTCACGAGATGAAGAAACACTACCTGAACATACACAATCTCGTCGTTCTCGTGGTGCAACTTTTGCTCAAATTTTACCACTTTTTATTGCTTCCGTTCCAGTTCATACTAGTGTCACTATTCCTTGTATTGAACCTCATACTCTTCGTCGACATTCGTTTTATCTTCGAACACACTCGCCTACTATAACCGGCGAAACTTTTCCAGTTCTTGCCGTTCCTAAAAAACATATACCAAGACCTCGAGCAAACACTATTGCTGTACCACTGCAAACAACGCGACAGCTCGACGGATCATTTGAACAAATTCGGCAACCTCTTGGTCCATTTTCTCTTGCATCGATCACTGCGGCAGATGAAAACAGTGAGGGCGATGAGAAAGCATCATCATCATTATTCTGTTCATCGCCAGATCCACCGCTACCACCACCACGACTACAACCATCCGAGTCTTTACCACCAGAACAAATAGAAATAGTAGATGAATCTCTTAAAGAACAACACTGGCTAATCAATAGTCGTTTTCTTCTCTTTTGTTTATCAAATTTTACTCTATGTCTCGTTATGGGTGTACCATATGTTATTTTTCCAACTTATATTTCTGAAACATTTCTTGATCAAGGTTATTTTGCATCATGGACCTTATCTAATGTCGGTGTTGCATCAGCACTTGGACAGATTTTACTTGGTTATTTACATGATCGAGAAATATGTTCTGCTTGGCTTATGTATACGTGTGCAGTTATTGTATCTGGCACATCATTAGTTATCCTTGCTTTATTTCGTTATAAAATCGTTGTTCTGATTTGTGCATTTATGTTTGGCTTAGCAATTAGCGCTAATTATGCATTACAAGTACTTATTGTTATTGATGCTTTATCAATCAACAATATGGCAAATGCTTTTGGAATATTACAATTTTGTCAAGGTGTGAGTACATTAATTGGTATTCCAATTCAAGGTATGTAAACATATATATATATATATTTATATACTTTTGATCAAAAGAAGATTAATTTTATTTATTTTCCCATTAATTTTAGGTTTATTACGTGATGTTAGTCATACATATAAACTTTCTTTTCTTACATCAGGTTTTATTATAATACTTTCTGGTATGGCTATGTTCTTTTGGCCATGTTTAAAAGGGACGAATACAAAGAAGATCAATGATGTTGACGACGAAAAATGATAAATATATTTAATCATTTGGATTTATATTTTCATAAATGTCTTGCTGTGGATGCTGAAGACAATACAAAAAAGGTTTATTTTGACTAATACATTCTTCAAAATCAGTTTTGTAACTGATTGATGCAAGATTTTGATTTTCTTGAATCATTGGCAAACTGCGTTTGCATGAAATTGCGGAAAATTGGCATTGAAGAAATTCTCGTTGTTTGCTCCTAAATGATTTAGGATAAGACTACAATAAATACATACTTATCCATAGAATTAAATATTAAAAAAAATATTATATACCGTAATCAATTGAAGATGACTAAGTAGTACCAACAAAATAAAAAGATTTCGATAGAAATTTTTCATACCTGCTTGTTAGTATAATGAATACGTGATATATTTACTTGAAATATGATAATTATGTGATAGAAAGTGTCTCTTATATATATATATATATATATATATGTGTGTGTGTGTGTGTATGTGTGTGTAGATAGCGAGAGAGTGCTGAACTCAGCAGTATGTCGCCTGTGAATGAATATGTTTTGATGATCTTCTAAGTAATTCGAAATATACGTCAATGACTTTGTAGAAAAGAATAAATAAATCTATGATGAGTACATTAATTAATATAGAGAGCATTCATAAAGCATTTTTAACGAGAATATTACTTGTATTCATCTATCCTGACAATCCTATAATTAATTTCTCTGCATGCACATCTCAGCTATGTATTTACACTTAATTTATTTAACTATTGAAGTACAATTCATTAGCTAAGCGTGGGTAATAAGAAACAAAATCAAAATGTGTAATTTTATATCTTGGTTGGAAACAATTCAATTGTGATAATTTCAACATAATGTTTTGGATGACGTACACATTTTTAATTTCATCTTCACTGTGTTTTACCATCGAAATTTAAGCAAAAACAAATCATTGGATTATTCGAAATTCAAATCGATTTATTAGTTTGTCTAGTATTTCTGGAGGGATCTCAACAAGAAATCCTTCGAACTGAGTACATATTAGGGGAAAATATATTTTACGATTCATATATAGCATCCATTTTTACATTAGATATTCCAGAAGTTTCATGCAACATATCTTTGGTAACATTGCTAAAAATCCATAAAATATTGAGATATTCTAAAAGCATGATACTTATGTCTTACATTTCTAAGGTCATTGATGATTGTTTCCATACAAGAAAATACTGAAGACAAATTGTTTTTTTTTCCACCTAGATAATCTACAGATGTTCATTGTATTGTACCAATTGAAGATGAAAGTTATGATATCACTAAAGAAGTCAATCAATTGTAGTAGCAACATTCCTTGTTTAATCTTCTTTTTTCTTTTTAAAACTTAATACACAATTCAAATACAATGGTTTGACAGAGATATAAATGGATGCTAAGTACTCTGATACTAGCTACATTGTATTCACAGCTGAAGATAATTAGTACGATTGAAACAGTTGCATCCTTTAAGCTTTAGTATGCAAAATTATAGCTTATATTAGACATACATTTGTTTCGATGAAATATAGTGATTAAACTAAACTCTTGTTGTGTTTTTCTAATTGTATAGCTTGTCTATCTAAACGGATATATTATCGTTGTTCGATTCATAGAAATACAAACTGTCTGCTGTGCAATCAATGTGATAGTTAGCAAAAGAGATTATTAATTTTTCATTATTATCTTCTTTATTTGCACTATTTTTGGATTCTATGTAGTTTAATTGCCTTCGCTTTCAAGATTTCACTTAATACAGTTTGATAATGACTATAATTTCGATTGCTTGTATAATTCCAATATCTGGTTAAAGAAGAAGAAAAAAAACGTTCGTTAATGAACCTACTTGTATACTGACATATGAGAAGGTCATAACACTTAAAATAAAATTTGTACTGACAAGTATTTTTTTGTTCATATAATTTAGACTCAAAACGAATACGAGTAGAAATATTAATGAAAGAATCGTTTTCTGTCTTTCGAATAAACAAAAAGACTTGACAATTCTATAGATAAAACACCACATGCTCTGATGTTACTGCATAATGAAAACATAGATCATTGCACAGCTATTAAGAAATAAGTTCAATGAAATATTGAAGTATGCTTAACTCAAAGGTTTCAATTATACAGAATTGACTTTTCTTTTTCTTAATACTTTTCATGTCATGTCCAGCTGATGCCTCTTGATTTATGTGTCTTGACTTTTTTCCATAGTTTTTGAATGATATATGAAAACACATAGAAAGAAATAAAATATCATTACTTTACAATCTATATATTGATTCCATGCTAAACACAACTGACTCAAATGTTGAATTTTATTATATTATTAATGTATCAACAAATAAACCAAAAAAGAAACGTTTTTCAACAATCAGGTATTTGTACAATTAGAAATAAGTATTAGCAGAGATTTCTTAAATACACATTCATCATCGTCTTTTTTCTCGACGAAACAGTATTCTAATTATATTCGTTTAAAAGACACTCATATGCGTTCAATTATGTGTGTTACCTGTTCTCAATGGTAGTTATCATTTGATATACATCATAGATTAATTTCGTTTTTCTTTTTGTTTTCTTTCAATTGCCTCATTGATAAAAATATAATTAATACCATACAATTTTCGTTATGCGTCGTTTGTCTATTAAGCGCGATCAAATTGTACTAGCGAGAAAAAGAAAACGAAACAATCTGTCTCGTAATTCAGTTAGTCTATGTATACAATTGAAGCGAAACTTAGCAAGACTAACAATGATAGACAAAGTTGTACCCTATAAAAGATGGAAGTTATACTTATTTGAACATAGATTCATTTTTATAAAAGAAAGTATGTATCACATTTTTCGTTATATGTATATATATGAAGCCGTTTATTTAATCTCAGCTGGTAGGTGAAGAGCCGTATATTTAAAACCTCTTGTTATCAACTGAGATTTCATGAACATGGATCATATTGTCAATGGGTACAATCATTAAAGGTTTATTCTGTGGTATGTGATTTGAGTATTGCACTTGGTATTGACTCGAATATTCTATTGGCAATACCGATGGCAATGCTCTTGTCATACTACAATATACATTTCGATAGATAATCGAAACAAGATTAAATAATTGTTCGTATAGTTTTTTTATATATTTTATTAGATTATTCTGAAAAAATTTCAAAAATAGTTTCCTATAGAAAAATTCTGAAGGAGAACACATATTATTATTAGTATTTTACTAATTTTTTGTTTTTACAAATAGGACCTGACTTCTCGGATTGTAGTATATACATTTAAAAGTAAATATGATTTCTGATTGCATGTATTTTCATTCGTTTCTAAACAAAATGAATGAAATAAAATCATTCTTAAATTTAAAATAACAATAAAATTTTTATAATAATGCCAATCATTTTGTTCAAGTAGAAACAATCACTTACACTCGAGAGTTGAAACTTTAATAAAGAAAAGAAAAGAAAACTCAGAATACAGAGCTTTGACATATCCTTCGACAAAGTGAGAGTCTAAGTGTATTGTTGTATTGAGTTGTTATTCTTTTTAAATCTTATTCAAATATGTTATTTGTAAGAGGATGCTTTTTACAAGATAAATAGATAAACATACAATCGTATAACTTTCATCGAATATCAATTTTTCGGATCTAGTGTCAGTGATTGAAAAACGTTTGAAAATTATTTTGAATTGTTTTTCTTAAAAATTATCAAGATTTATATTCTTTGATTTATTTCTTATAATGTGTTTTTTCTCATAGAACCTATCAAATGAGCTATTCTGCTCTTTATTCTGTTTCATGATGGTGCCCTTTTTCCTTTTCTTTTTTTAAACATGTGTTCTTAAAAAGAAAAAGATTCATGCATGAGGCAAAAGCGAAAGGCTACAATCAAAAGAGAAACCAATAAAATGTCACTATAGAGGTTTCATGGTTTGCAATTAGAGAATCGAAATATAATGTCCTATTCAGATGCATCTATTGTATAAACATGCAATATAAAGTTCAAAGTAAAGAATCAAAGATCTAATATCGATAAAATACACGTATTCGATGAGAGTATGCATTTTATTATATGGTTTCCTGTTCGATTGCGCCTATAAATGCCTACAAGTTAAAGTCGATACAATGAACATCTTAATACCTTAAATACACATTATTATGGTAAAAAAGGCATTAATGCCATTGTAGCATGAAATAAACGATTTCATGAATAGCTCGATGAATATAAATCATAAGTACTTTTTTCAAGCCTGTTCCATTCAAAATCAGTGGGTTAAATTTGTAAAAAAAAGACAATTTTTTGCGAATTTTATAACATTTCTTAGACAGCGCCCATAATATTATTTTCAAGACCCTTTTACATCTCATTCTTTTTGACCATTCATACTAGTAAATAATATTTATCTAACATATTCTTTCTTTCGTAAGCTTTATTAATTAATAATTTAAGATAAAATATCATTTCAAAGATTATTCGCTGATAGAATAATATACATAAAAGATACTGAATATAAAAAAGTTTTTATCGTCAAAAGTCATTTATAATTTATTAATTTTATATAATCTCATATGTTTCATAGGAGTGATTAGACACATTTACATTCATATAGATCGTTTAATTAATAGAATTGAATTATATTATGTAATCGAATTCTAACACAAGTTGAATAAAAATATGACAGTGCATTTTCAATAATTTGAAGTTCATAAAAACACATACTTAATCAAACAGTATAAAATAAACATATCAATCGGTGCATAATTTCTAGATATTCAAAATTGAGGCAATTCTTTACAAAAATACTTCTTCTATTAGTGCTCATAACTAAGTACATAGACAATGTTAATGTATGTGTTTATTGGTTTGTATTTAATCAGACCCTCAAGAAAAGAAAGCGAACTCTTAAACCATGCAAGTCATACCTGCTTACAAGTTTACTCATGTATAAACAGGTACTTGAACTGTGAGTAAACTATCTGTAAATAAAATCATTATATTCATCTCGAACACCGTATGTAAATTCAAAACAATGTCATGTGCATATACAATAAAGCTTAGCAACTGTTAATATTTGCAATGACTCTGCAAGACATGCCATTTGAAAGGAACGAATATTTACGTTTTCAAGTAAATAATAAAATTTTAACGCTTCTAATGCATGTCATTTTTTAGTTTTATCAATCAAATACAACCCTAAAAGGGCAGAGTGTATGGGCAACTTACTCTAGTTCTATGAAATCTTATTTTAATTTGGATGCCTTATAACGAAGGAATAATTCAACCGTATATGTTTAAAATGTAATAGAAATGTAAAAAAAAATTCTTTTTCATAGCAGGTGGTAATTGTATGCCAGCATGAAACGAAATTCAAATACGAGCTTTGTAGTGTTGCAATAACGTACACAGTAGAAGAATTCAGTGGCAGAAAAGAAAAAAAATTTTATGGCGTGGGAGGAGAATCACAAACGAACAATTTTTTTCTCTATGAGAACTAACAGTATAAAAAGAATGCATATTTGTGTGTGGGTGAATAGATTATCATTTGCAATAACTTGAAAAGAAAAATATTATTTTACGATGAAATCGATTATCTTCTTGTCTTTGGTAAGAATTTTTTTTTCTAGTAGCTACTATATCTATCCTTATTTATATTATCTTTTTTTGTTTTTTAAATCTAGTTGGCCACTATCGTCACAGTACTATCATTACATAGTGTTAGCGGAGCTCCAGCAAAATCAAAACGTGCCGCGAATAACAGTAATGTTGTGCAAAAGAGCCCAGCTTCACCAATTCGTAAACCTCAACCACAACAACAAACAGCAATATCAGGAAAAATTACATCAAATCTCGGAAATCATCCACCACAGATCAAAAAGTCAGTAAAATCATTGTCCGCACGAAATGTTCGTATGGCTTCTGGTGGTGCTTCATCAAAAACAAAAACTACTAGACGGGTTACTTCTCGAACAACTACTACACCCAAAACGAAAACGACCACAAGAAGACGTAAGTCTAATACATAAGACAATTAGTTTATAATTCATTATATTTTGTTGTTTTGTAAATAGGTACGTCAGTGACTCGTAAGAAACGTTTATCTCCATGGGAATGGGAATGATCATTTTACTGACTACATACAATACTACAAGAAATATAATTGAAGAACAAATTGTTTTCATGCAGTTTTATATTTTGTTATGATTGAATGGTCACACTTTTTTCTATCATTTTGTTAATTAAAATCTGGCAAATTTACATTTGTCAAATACGTTCTCATAGTACGCATTTCTGATTAGCCTATAAAGCTTAGATCTTCTTCTGCTTATTTCGAATGTAAGTATTTTGAATCAAATCAATAGCATCGCTTATTAGTGATTTCATTTAGAAATAAAACAAAATTTTTTTATATATCTTAAAATCATTCTAGTAAAAATAACATACGATGTGATATTCAGCTATGATTGATTATGTGAAATATTGAATATGTGATAAACACTTTTTCTTGTTTTTCACGTTTTATCGATACATAAACGTAAACCAAAGTCTATTTGAAGATGGATTTTGGGACTTAATTGAGTAAGCCGAATGGTATTACACTACATTTAATGAAATTTATTTCATTTCTCTTTCTTTCTTTTATTCCTATCATTAATTACTTGTTTTCGTCATGTAGAAATTCTAATCACAATGTCCTATTCTCTGTCTATGTCAATGATAATAATTCACAAACAAAACTGAATGATTACATCGTAACCTAAAGTGTCAATATAAAAGTTACACTTAATTTTCTTTTTTGTTCGACATTCATTGGTTGAGAAAAATGTTTCAAAAAAACACAACAGAAAAAGTAATATCGAAATTCTGTTTGTCATCAGTGCGAAAAATATGACTAAGTGCAAGATATAAAAGTGAATAATAATAATAAAAAAACTAATTTATTTGAAGCTCAGTGAAGTTTAATTTACTTCAACTATTGTTATCTACAACTGTTTGAGCTGAAAGTTTGATTTTATTCCATTCTGCCCATTCTTTTGATGATAAATCATCGGGTTCAACTTCAGGTTCTTGCACCCATCCTTGTCGTTGTGCTAGTTCGAATAGAATAAAAGTAAAGGCTAGCATAGCGTAAGCAACAGCAAATCGCCATCCGTCATCAGTTTCTCGATACAGAAGTCCAACTTCTGATGCGTGTATTAAACCAAAAAAGGATAGTAGACTAGCAAGTAACGACCAAATAGTAGCTCGAACAAATTTTCGATCAATCATATATATCATAATAGCTGAAATAAAAATACATTGAAGAAGACTACCACCAGCAAAATTGTTGAGACCACGAAAAGAAAAATCTGTTATGAGTGATGTAACGTTTGTTTGAAAATCAAGATTTGCTATTTGTAACCTGGAATAGGCAGATGTAACACCATTCATTATAGTCGTTCGTGACCAATCAGCTATGACTGGCATAATACCAACAAGAAATGCTGGATAATGACGTCGTGGTGTAATGGCAAGAGTCTCTGCACATATGAAAAGACCAATAAAGATCTATAAATAAATATGTTCTTCTTTATATTTCATAATGTGTGCAGCATAAGAGATTTTTTACTTTGCGTCCAATAAATTAAAGATAAACAAGAGTTTTCTTTGTAGTTGAACTATTCTACTAAATCTTCGATCGTTAATTTGTCGTTATATTTATCTTTCAATATTATTTTTAAAACAGTATATATGAGAAGTGAACAGAACATGAGCGTTTAGTTTCCATGAGTGAAGTTTAAATCTTGAAAGTTATGTAAGAAAAGAACACGGAAGTAGGCCAGATGACAGACTTCTAGAGGTTATTATAATAAATCAATGCGCGTTCGAATAAATGATCTCAATGGTGAAGGTCTTCAAGGATTGTTCATGAGTTCGAGTATACAACTTCACACCTCAAAATCACACTAACTATCAAAATACACATGACTTGACGTTTGAATAGTAACTAAAGAAAGAGAGGTCCTTCTTTTTTAATAATCTCATCTTTTTTCTTCTTCTTTTGTGATTCATTTATCTTAAAGGTAGAGGAATAATATAAATATATTTTTCGATCGATTCTATGTAGATGTTCCTATGCATGATGAGTAAGGCACGTTTTTTACTGTTAATAACTGAATTTTCCGCAATGTTTCTGAAAAACAGGAATACCAGCTGTCTATAGGGAATAAGGAGTTAAATTTCAAATATATCGATTTCTTTACATCAAGGGCTGCCTCTATTTAAACCCTATTCGTCTGGCAATGAAAGCTTGAATATCACCCGAATATATCTAGTCTTATTAAATAACAACACAAACAGCTCTATTGTTGAAGATTTCATAGAAATCAAATTTCTTTAGAGAATTAAGTTTCGAACTGCATCTGTTACAGCCTATTAAATTACATTATTTTATCGGTATTTTTACCTTTTTTTTACAAAAAGTTTTCTTTTCTAAAACTATATTGAAAATGATATGTTACTTACAATGACTGGATTCACGGCAACAACAGAAATCACTCTCAGAAAAAGAGCAATTATACCAAAAAAGCATAATAGAACATAAATAAGACAGTTGGCGATTGAATAAGTTTGTCTCGCACCCATTTTTTTATATGCTGGTTGACCAATATATGCTAGACGATAGAAGAAGAAGAGTGTATGACGTTCAAATAATATAAATATATAACATTGAGAACATAACTTACTGGTCATACCAAGAAATGATCCAAAAAAACTTGCAATTATGGTTCCGATTCCATCAGCGAACATGGATTCTTGAGTTGGATAGAAATCACCAGCTCTTTTTGCTGATTCAACACATTGTATGGTACCAATAGCAATTGAAATGGCCGTTGGTATTGTAGTTGATAAATATGGTCCAACACGATTAATATTCTCAAAGACATTTTTAATTGTGACTGTTGGCGCATAAGGCTTGATGACAAGAGTTGCATCAATAACAGCTTGCGCCTTATTGAGTGATGTTGCCCAACCTAGACTCGTACCAATGACAAGAGCCACAACAGCTACTGGAATAGGACCGATTTTAACTGGATGAAACAAAAAAAGAAACAGAAATAAATATCAAATCAAAGATTTTAGTAAAATTTACTTCCACTAAAATAACCAATCATGACTATAGCAAACGGAAGAAAAGATACTATGGGTGTAGCAGCTATGGGTAAGTATTGATTTAATGCTAAATAAGTAAATCCAACTGCTGACAAAGATGATAGTAATGCAACACCAGGTATATTACGACGAATAAATTCACCAAACAAACATAACAATAGGATAATAGCACCGGTTATAAAATTACTTGCTAATGCTACATGCCAAGCAAGTTCTTGGCATTCACGTTTATTAGAACCATTGGTTTCTCGTATGCAATTATTATACACAGGAAATATAATACCAAAGACAAATGCAACTAATTAAATTTATATATAAATACTATTTCAAAAACAAAAAAAAATTAATAATTACATGCTCCTGGTGTATTAATTCCATATGGCATTGCACATATGTCGCCTCGTTTTTCTTTATAGGCTAATTTTCGAGCCATATAAACATAATATAAGTTACCCCATAACATGGCCAATGCCACTCTAGAAAGATAAACAAAACTTTTAATATCACTTCATAGCATAGCTTATCTTTAATTCTTACCCTGGTGCAATACTTCCATACACAATATCGTTGTCAAAAACAGTTATAAGACTGAGAATAATTGTCAATAATGTTGCCATATTATCAATAAATAAGGCGACTAGGCCATCTATGTCTCCTTTTGTAAATAACGGGTATATAGGATTTGGTCTGAAAGCGTCTCGCCATGTAGAAGGATGACATGTCAATAATTCAAGTATTTCCTTCTTTAATATATTCCAACGTCGTACGAAAACCATGCGAATTTTATGATTTTTTACTAATACATCAACATTATTTTCTTCTGGATCTTCCACCGACATGGTGCGCTTTATAGATCAATAGTTTCTAGATTGGGATATGCGCAAAATAACCATGAACTTTAGAAAAAGGCATTTACTTCTATTAAATTGTAGGAAGTCAAATTCGCCTATATCTCTACGTGTACGTGACTCATGAATGTTTTTCTACAAATATAAAAGTTAAATTAATGTATGTGTCATTTTGAAATTATCCTATTCGTGTGTTAATACAAAAATACAAACAGCTATTGTAGAAGTCTAGTGGTGATGTCCTCTTGTGTGAAAAATATTTATGCGAAGTTGACCGGTTTTTATATTCAGTCATACACGATTGGTATTTGATGAAAAAAGATGACAATATCGAACCATTTAAATTACCAAGACTTCAAAATATCGTTAATGTGATCGCATATGTTGTATTGATACTATTCTGAAAATTTATGATTTATGTGACATTTTCTTCTATCATTAATGTTTTTTACTTAATGCAAGAATCTACATTAGTCACCTGCTATTATTGAAAAATAAGATGTTTCTAACTTACATACCTGCATTGACAATGAAGTTAGAAGTAATAGAATTTATCTGCATTGTTAATAGTGTTTCTTTTCTGATGAATTTCTTATCTGAGCCATGAGAGCAATAAATATATTCAACCGTGTTCCATATATCTCTATTTGCTTAGCGTCACATGAAGAATGGAAACTAGTATTGATTATTTTCTAACATCCTCAATTAGGATAAGAAAAGGCGTTTTCTAGGGTACAAAATACTTGTTAATATACTGATATACTGCAGGTGCTATCATTTAACATAGATTTTACCGTAAACAAGAAATATCTTCTAGTTACATATTCTTGCTTTATGAATGTTAAATTACTCAAGAAAGTATTTCTATTCAGTGTAACCTTTTTATTAAGACCCAATATTAAATTATATCAATAGAATACAAAACATTCTTTCATTTTTAACCTATTCTTTATACAATACCTAGTGTAGCGATAAGGATTGAATTACTCTTTTAATCGCGGATACGCCAAGTTTGTATGTATCAACTTTTGTTATGGTCGTAATGGCTGTTGCACGTATACTTGAAGAAAAGAATTCATAATAGATTGCAAGTGTGCTTTAATCTTTAAAAAGAATTGAGTCTCTGAAGAAAAGTCTTATTTAAAGGCAATAGTAGATTTTTACAATCACAGCAAAAAAATGATTTATTTTACTTCAATCAAAACGGAATTCCTTCGATTATGACATAATTATAGTCCGCTGAATCACACTAAATTGTTTATTTATTAAGCATATTGACTGATAAAAGGTTACGAAACTGTCAGCGAATGATAGATTTTATTTTATAATTTAGAACAGTTTTGTTAACTACTAGTAGTATCATCAATCAAAAACAATATAATAATAGTCATAGACATTTTATTTGATCATAAAAAAGTAGAACAAATCTCAAGTACCTTCTCACGTAGAGAGAACGAAGAACTTCATTTCTATTTTCTCTTCTATACCTCGAATGTACTTGAATTTTTATCTACTTTTTTTTTAAATGAATATAACTGCTGTTATTTGCTAATTTTACAAGTGACGGCAAGTGTCTATATGATAAAATAAAATTTATTATTCGGTAACAGTTTATTTCATTTTAAATTATATTGAATTGATAGGAATTTTTCTGAATTATATCCATGGGATAATATTAAAAAAAAACGATTATGTACATGCAAATCAGAGAGTGAGTTGAACCGACTTTTTCTAATTTGAGTTCCGGTTCGGTTCGTCTTTTTTTTCAAGTCGGTTCGGTTCGAGTACATTTTTAAATAACCGGTTTGGGTTCGGTTTGATTGTATTAACATTGCAATATATTTTCGATAATTACCATCTTTATTATTTATTTTTTAGCTGGAAAACCATACCCCTATTTTTCCAGAATGTAGCTGAAATACGTTGACTTTTATTTGGAACGACTTTATAATTCTCATTATCAGTTTTTAATAGTGATTTAATTAATTCTGAAGTGCAAATTGAAGGTGCATCCATTGTAGAACCTGATGAGAAAATTGCAGGTGACGAATGAGAAGAAGAATTGTTGGAAGCGATTGTATGACATGTTGAAATGAGTAGTGTATTGGAACAAAATATAACTTTTACACCAATGTCGAGATAGAAATGAAAGAGAAATGATGATAGAGCATCTGCTTGACATTGATATACTACCGTCAATTAGACGAGCATCCGTCCATTCTTTGCAGCGTAAGACAATGGAAGAAAGAAAAAGAGATAAATAAAAAATGTATGACCCTTACAAGTGACCAACCGTCACGAACAGAATGTGTACGTAACATGAATAAGGAGCAAAATATTGTATACAGGTTGAATTAATTACGTAAAAGACCTGATCAAAGGTCTTTTAACCATTGTCAGCAGCATATATTTTTAAGAAATGGATGATAGTTCACCTAATTAGATTTTTTCTACATTGACTTGTATTTATTCATTGTTTCAATATCTTTTTCGAGTTCGGTTGGATTCGAGTGCAATTTTTTTAAATCAGTTCGGGTTCGTTTTGATTCGACTGGCTTTTCAAAAAGTGGGTTCGAGTTCGGCTCGGTTCGCTTTCGCTCTCTGATGCAAATACATAAATGGCCAAGACATTTTAATTGACCTTTTGCATTTTCTTCATCAATACTAAAAACATAAAAGAAAAAACTTTGATTCAAAGGTCTCAATTCAATCTTGATAATCTTAGTCTCTATACTTTTTCATTGCAATTTAAAATAATTTTTCTTTGTCTAGCTTAGATGTTGAGAGAAAGAGAGAGAATGGCTATGACGAGTTGAAAATTTCATCCAACTCCAAAACATAATGCAAAGCTTCCAATGTTGACTGGATCGGTAAATCGATATTGTCTAAAAGCTTACAAATGGTACGAATGATTGAAAATGAAATGCTGTCTATTCCGAATGGGACAGTTATTTTAATATAAATAAAAATAAACTATTTATTTGACGTTCGTTTTTCTTTTCTTATGTTTATTATAAAATTAATTATTGTTATATTGGAGAAGAACGAATAATTGATTTTATCTATGAAATAATAATTTTCTTTTCTTTTTGTTATGAGTTTGCCGAATGACTGTGTATCCAAGCAAAACTTGTACCATGCAAGTTTTGCGTTCTAATAAATGTGTATCCTTTGGACATTTCTTGGCTTGATGAACCTATGTTGAAAATCAAATAATTTTTTCAATAATACATGTTATCCTCGTCGTTGTTCGAAGTCAGCTATTTTCAATGTAATAATTTTATAAATATATCTTGACCTCGATTCGATCTTTATCAATGCAAGTTATAAAAGAAAACATAGAACGAAGACTAATCAGAAAAATGTTATCCTGTAAAATCAAATTGAAATATTTCCCCCGGTTCAATTGTTTCACTAAGCCAGTTTTTGGTACGCTCACGCACCTATCCTTTCAATTGAAACAATAACAAAATACTCTTATCTTTTATGATATTTATTTCTTCAAACTTGATAGAAATATAATTTATTTTCGTTTTTATAAAATCAACTTTTTCCTTTCGTTAACAACGAAGATGCTTCATTGGTAATGAACACTATCCAATTTCAGTAAAACATGCAAGAACTAAAAGTCTTTCCGAATAATCACTCATATTCTAAGAGATTAAAAAAAGACTTATCCTTATTGATTGACGTCAAACCAATCCCTGGTAACATAGGAAGCAACTGAACGAAGCAATATTAATCAAGAATATTTTCACTTTTAGTCACTGTTTTACAGATTGTGTACATCAAGTTTACTTGTCACAAACATTGATAAATTCATCAAATATGCGTCATTTTATTGACCTTGTTATCTATTTCTTTTCAGTCTGAAACCGAAAGCTCCTATAATGTAACATTTACAGTAGTATTAATTGTCGTTTCAAAATCTTTCTTTTTTTTTGTTGATAGAGCTTGCTAAATTTGGTTGATCAAAATTTAACACAAAACTTAGTAGATTTAGAATAGTTCATCGAAATAATTATTTTATAAAGTTTTTTCTTGTTCTCATTTGAGTTCCTTTTGCGTGTCGTTGAAGTTTTTTTTATGATCGGTTCTATTTCTTATTATTTGCAGTGTTACAATAGAGCATATAAGTGAAAAATAGTAATTGCAACATAGCTTCATATGTTTTCTTTTCAATATCATTTTCTAATATCTGGAAGTTTTTCTTTTCTTATGCTTATTCCCCCTGGCAAACGAATAGAAAAAGAATAGTATACATTGATTTGCTTGTAGACACTTGTTGTCAAGAATGTTTTGTAATAGAGTGCCAATCAATCAATCAATCAATGCTAACATAGAACACAAAAATATATCGAGTAGTTTCAAAATAATTTCAATTTTATATCCATTCTAAAATTCGAAATAGACTCATCGTTTATGAAATCATAGAAGTTCGGAGTAGTTCCAAATGTGAAATTAAGTGAAAACACATTTTTATATATTGAGCCAAATAGAACGATGGGTTTAGTTTATGTTTTGACCAGGGTTGCCACCTCTTCCGCTTTTTGCGGAAAGTTTCCGCTTTTCACTTTTTTCCGCTATTTTCCGCTATTTTCCCGCTGTTCCGCTTTTTTCCGCTATTTTCCCGGTGTTCCGCTTTTTTCCGCTACTTTCCCGCTGTTCCGCTTTTTCGTATAAAACGTGTTGCATATCAAACATACCTGCAGAATAATATTTGATATTATTGAATCAATTCTTATTGTTTACAAATACCGTGAGTCATCATTCTTTTATGTTTTGAAACTTTTATGAAATAAAAAGAAATCCAATAAGTATGAAAAAATGCCTGATATTCTCAGAAGCATTACAAATCTGCAGCAAAGTAAGCTTCCGCTTTTTCCGCTTTTTCTGTTTTTCTTTCCGCTATTTTCCGCTTTTTTAGATCAGTTTTCCACTTTTTACACATCATCAGGTGGCAACCCTGGTTTTGACCAAATACACTATCATATTCAACTCTTCTCAATAATGGATTGGTAGAATCAGAATTTTGTGTGCTTTCGGGCTGTATTTCAAGACGTGCATGGCTAGGACAAATAGCAAACATCTGTTTCGAAACTTCATCTATTTGATAAACTTGTAACTATTTAGAAGAATACTTGATATTAGGCTTATGAAATATAAATGTAAAATAGATTGTTCCAAAGTTATTTTATACTTTGAATAATTAAATATCATCGGTAAATCTAGCATTGTAAAGTAGAGAATTCAATCTTTTCCTTATATTGACAGTAGTGCCGATTTCATATCGTTTTGTATTCATCGTTCACTCATGGAATAAATAACCTATACAGATAGACAAAAAGTTATTTAAATAATATATCTCCTGCTTCTTAAGACTCGATTTTTATTGAATTACAACGCTAAGTCTATACACTCGAGACAGAAAGAAAACAACGTTGTTATTCCTTGAAAGACAGTGAATCGTAAATATAGGACGAATATTCGGAATAGTGTGCAAGTTTAAATTAACATTTGATTTTATTGGTTGATGTTCAAATGACTAATATATATATAAAGGTCGCAGAGAACTGCCTGTAGTTCATCATAATTTATCATATCGTTTTATTTGATCTGTTTTTTGATGTTTCATCGGTAGAATATTAATCATTAGATGTAAAAACCATTCATGTATAAATATAAAATATTTGTAAAACCTTTTGTGTAATTGTTTTGTTACTTATCTGTTGTTTCTCTGAAAGCTAAATAACAAATGGTTCACAATTTCAAATATTACAGAGTATCTTTTTTTCTTTCGTACTCTAAACTTACCAGTCAAACTCATGTGTGCATTCATGCTACTAACACAGATACCGTGAATTTCTAGGTTTTCAATTAAAACGTATTTTTAAGCTCAAGATTACCGTGAACGTTTGATTAAAATATTTGAAAATATATAGACGAAGAAATCTTCACAGAAAAATACTATAAAACTAAAATCCGATCAACTTCTATACATTTTTTCATTTGAGATACAAAATCTAATTAGATTTTCTGGCTGATTAGTGTTCTATTTTGAGCAATATGTCTCAATGTATGGAAACAAAAATAAGAATAAATAGCTCTTTCTCTTCATATTTGTTCATATCGATTCTGTCTTTTTCTATAAGCAATCATCATAAGAATTTCAATTTCAATAATTGTATTCAAAAACATTTTTGTTTTGTTCAATATGCAATAGTTATTGAAACTTTATAAGCATCGTGAATCAATGATTTTATTTAGAATAGTTATTGTCTGTAGAGTAAAAGTCTATCAATACATTTTGAATCTATTCGTCTTCAGCCGTGCTTTGGTTTTGAGGGAAACGATTCTGTTGACTTTGTACTTGAGTAGCATCGATACCATGACCTTTACCAAATACGAAATTTTGATAAATATACAAAATCATATCCTTATTGGATATGGCGGCGAGACGAGGATCAGTGCGCATAATTTTGTAAAGCTCATAAAGTTGTTGGGTGTTTTTCAGCGAATTTTTTTCTTCAATATCATGTGATGTTTCAAGCACTGGATTTGCTTGAACAAGAACGAATACACATAGAACCAAACCGATAAGGCTGACATGAAGCAAGGCAACCATGATGTATAAATGTTATTGAGTAGAGATTTTTATATATCTCAAAATAGTAATAATAAAAATATAGTAAGATATAAATTTTATCCTGAATGGTAAAAGATATCTATTTCAGGCAAATAAAATATAGCTTTCTCAAAAACTTCTGAAATATTAAACAATAACTGTTCGAAATTTTGCATTCCTAGTTAAACTAAACGCTACATATTCGATAGATGTATTTACTACTAAACATTCGTTTCATACCACATCTATTAAGTTGAACTCGAATGAATTATAAAATGTCTGAGGACCACTCTTGAATGCTTCAGAATTAATTGTGACGATTCTCTCACAGATAAAAACAAAAACCAAATTCAAGAGATGCTAGCAAGAAGAAAAGAATAAAATGATCAAGTTACGGTTTGCTAGGTGGTTTTTTCTCTCTCTCTCTCTCATTGTCTATGTCTTTGCGTATTTACATAGATTGAAATCTAATACATTTTTTTCCTAAAAGCGCTCAAAGAATAACGGAACTTGTTCTCTATGTAAATATGTGAAGAAAGACGCTCAGAGACAATTTGAAAAAGCATTTTCAAAGAATAAAACTAAATTTCTTGTTTATGAACACTTGATTTATATATTTGAAAAGAGTGTAAAGAAAAAAAAATCTTCGGATTTATTAAAATGATATAAAGAGCTTATGCCATTTTACCAATAAATCTACTTTTGGGTTAATACAAAGAAAAAAAAAATCTTGCTTTCTTTGAAAACATATCTTAAGAGAAAAATACTTGCTTATCATCGTGTGATTTTGCCATGGCAATTGATTTTGCTTTATTTCCTTTTGTTTTCTGCGCTTGTCAATCGAAAATAAATAGAACACACTTCAAACCTTTATATGGGTGATAAACTTAATATGAAAGAGCATGCAAGCGTGTCAACATCCGTCTTCATATTTCCTTTCGAGATTCTTTTTGTCCTCGTGCTGGCGTCATTCTCTTGTCTGCCGATTTCCGAGAAAAATGTTCATGTTATATTAGAAAAAGAATGTGTAGACCTTCGTATTTGTTGTCGATGCGCCGCTTATAATCTAATTCGATACATTCTAATAAACTTATCAAAAATATAATAGAAAAAGGAACATACAAACAATAAACACTGAGGATAGAAGAACGGTTTTTTATTATATTGGAAAATTATGCTCTAATAGTTGCTTTAGCAACAGCGTTACAAGTTATGACATAAAGAAATATTATATGATTAAATAGCTATTGTTTACTATCGTCGCTCAATAAGTGAATTTATTTTCCAGTGCTCAAACTGATAATCACATAGCTCTACTTAAGAAAACCCACTATTCATGGAAATATACTTGATTCAATACAATTATCACTCGCATATAGCTACCTAAAAGAAGCACTTGTAACCGAGTTAGTGCAATTTTGATTGATTTCTGTTTCTAGTTCATTGAAGTTTTGGATGATTATAAATCATAAGATTTCAATTCTTTCTATTATAGATGACTAAAATTTAACATATTATTTACTAGTAGCTATTGTTTAACAAATAACAAACAATTTTTATTATCGAGAAAATCAATTCCTAAAATACTATAAGTTTCTAACATAGAATTCATTTACTTTTTTCTTTTGTTCCCAACTTCTAATAGCACTCTAGTTTTTCTTAAGTGTAAATAGCAATTCGAAATACTCTAAAAGCAAATTACAGCAAAAAACATTCTTAAAATATCTTGAAGAACTTCTTTAGTGGACATCGAAAAAATTAAACATTCATTCTGTTTAAATTTAATAGAATAGAAATCATCTTCGATATTCAAAACAATATTTGAGAATTATCCATTAATTGTACAATTGAATTTTTGTTCATTATATACTATTCCTGTACATGAAATAAAGAGAATTTATTATTAAAGTATTCCTATGAAAGAAATATGAGGTTTCTCGTGACTAATAATATAAATTGCTACAAAACATATATTCTATCCCCCATCTACATGAATATCTTTGATTATTTATCCAGAATTGTTTTTTTAGATTGAACAAAACGTTATTTATCCTTACTGATTGACTAGTTTATGACAAGCTGTCTTCTTTAATGGTTAGATGAGATGAGACAAAAGATATTTATTTCCATAATCATGCAAATGTTGATGCTTTTATAAAAGTATGGTTGTGTCGATAATTATTTCTGGCTCTGGAAGATTGATATGTTTGATAATTAAGTCTATTTGGCACGCTAATATTGGCATCGTCTGATATTATTAATATAAACATAAATCAAAATAACGTCGAACATCAATTCAATCAGACATCTCTATTTCTCAAGTTTGTTCATGTTCACTCTTTTGTTTCGTATCATTTTCATTCATACTGTGAATTTATAGTATGATCAATTCACTACTAAGAATCGATAAAGCATTACAAATAATTAAATTGCATCAAATTTTCAGTCGGACACCATGACACATTTTTGAGAAATTCATCAAACAAAGATAACAAAATAACTAATTTGGTAACATATATTTCTCTGTGGACTTTCATTGCGCATGAATTCTTTTTCTTTCATTTAAAAGAGTGCTCCGTTCTCCAGAATCTGAAAAGTTTTTTTTTCAATGCACAACTATCTTTTTTGTTGAAATGTAGCGATAACAAATTGAGTACCTTCCAAAAAATGGCATTTTAAAAAGACTAATTTCGTGTCACCTTCAGTTACAGGGTGACCAGATCGAAAATTGAAAGATCAGAAATTTTTTTATACAAATCAGAAAACGATCAGAAAAATCTTTTTTTTTGAAACAGCGACTTCTGTATAAGATGCTGGCATTAACTATTCCACTACTTCTATGTCATTGACTGGTACTTCATTTCCAAAGATTCGTCACTATAAAAATGAATATTCATCAATCGATAACGTATCTTTACGAAAAACTCTTTTTTTCCTGTATATGTCGAAACGATAGTGCTGTGACTAATTAATTTACTTCGATTTGTTTCTCTTCACAATCAAATTCTACCATATTAATATCATCCAATAGATAATTTTGTTTTCATTTGTGGAATGTACAATTAGATAAGATTCTCGAAATCAAGAAAAGAAATTTATCAAATTCTAGTGAATTGCTGTAGCTGAAGTTGCCTATATAAGTAAGAAATTACCAACGGATTATTGAAAAAAATAAGATGCCGCAATATACATCTATAATAGTAATGTGTTATAATTGTACTGAACTTCAGTAGCAAAACTGGGATCTGAAATAGTTTCGAATTCGGAAAAAAGTCAGAAGAAAGTATTGAAATCAGGAAAAATCAGAATATGGTACGAAACTCAGAAGAAATCAGAAGATCAGAAGAAATTCAGAAACGACTTCAAATTTCAGAATTTTTCCTTACTTTTCAGAAGATCTGGCCATCCTGCTTAGGTACCGATCGAAAAGTGAGAATTGTTTTTAAAAGGTAGATACTAGAGGCCCTGCGGTCTAACATACTCTTTGAAACAAAAGAAAAATACGAAATCTACAATGAATATTTATAAAAATATTTGTTTTACGAAATTAACTATTATTGACTTTCATTTGATGAATATCTCAAGAAAATATCATGATATTCCAAGGAAAAAGCTTTGTAAATCGATTGATTTTTTTAGCTGCAAATCAATTTTAAGAGAGAACAGTTTTAATCCTGGTAGTAATCAGATGATGAATAGCGGAACCATGGAATTGGAAAAAAAAGTACTAAAAAAAACACAACTTTCAGTTTCAAATAAACATTTATACTGGATTGCGCTAAAAATTAGTTATTATTATTCCAATCAAGTTAATTCATTATATATCTAATGCCTTTCAGTTCACTAAATCACACAGAATACTTCTATCGACGTGGACTTGACTAGAAGCATAATATACCCAGTTATAATTCGAATATAAATGGAGCTTCAACTGCACCATCTCAATGCGAATATAAACAGAGAAATATACTTACAGTACCAAATAGTGAAGAATAGTTTTAGATTTAGTTATGTGTACATATATATATATGTCGCATCGAAGTTACATCGGTTGACGAAGTTAAAACTTCGACCCACATGCAGCTCGGAATCATTTTTAATTCACTTTTAAATAAATAATTTACTAAATTAAATATAGTTCAAGCAAATACATCATCAAAAATAATATTTTATGAATAGAAATATTCATTTATTAAATAATAGTGATTATTCATAAATTACGAACAAGAAAAAAAGATTGAAGACAGAATTTATACACATATTTTTTAAGATAAATTATTAGAAAAAAATAGATGCTTTACAAAATTCATAGCATATTTTAAAGGTAAATTACAACAGAAGTAAATTCACAATACACTTAATAAGAATGAAATTATTTATCAAATATAAATTATTTATTAGCACATACTCCCGAGTTATGACAACGAGAATTACACAAGATATTAGC
>OENM01001153.1:0-38608 GCA_900239745.1 Rotaria magnacalcarata | reverse complement strand
CAATCTCTACGTGCTAAAACTTCACAAGTACACGACAGTTTGCACAACGATTACTATTCATCTGAATTGGATCATGTCAAAGAAAAACTTCAATTTAACATAATTCTCATCGGTTCGCCACGTGTTGGCAAAAGTCAACTCATCAATGCCATTTGCAACGGTGAGAATAAAGCTGCAACAAGTTCAAGTTTGAATTCTTGCACGAAAGAAATAGCATGTTACGTTTTGAAAGACGATCAACAAAAAACGCCTGGAATAAAACCATTTCAGATTAATTTTTACGACACGCCAGGTATCGAATCATGGACTGATCAAGGCGGCGAAATGACTATGCTAAAATTTATTGAAGAAAAACAGCCAGTTTGCGTTATCTACTGTGCTGCACCTGGAACGTTCGCTGATCTATCACAAGTTCGTCCAGTGTTGAAATTTTGTCAGCAGAAAAACATCTTTTGGGCTTTTGTCTGCACGAATATGTGGTCAAGTACTGCTCGAAGAGTTATCGTTGGTGAGTTTGAAAAAGAATTAACCATTTTCGGTGCTGGCATTGAAAGATCGTTTAATCTATCACACTCTCGAGTTCCACATATAGTGACCGTGTTCGGAAACAATGCACTTTGTACAATGGTGAATTCGATCGAATATTACGATCCTGAATATTCATCTGAGAGGAAACCTGTACAAGGTGTCGATGAGCTTATACATTGTGTGATGGAAGCACTCGATGATGAAAAACTACTTGGTTGGTGTAGTGCTGTTTTACATCGGCGTACGTATTGGGAAAAATTTAGTCAGAAAGCTAGTGGTTTTGTATCGCTTCGCATAAAAAATATACAAAACATGACCGACGTATCCATTCAACAAATTGCGAGAAATGCCTTTATGTATATTTATAGTATGATCCGAAAATCTTAATTGAAATTATACACCGTTATGATTTTTTTATTATTTATTATTGTATAAAACAGATCTTTTTTGTTTTTTTTTCTAGATAGTGAACCGTATTTCTAGATATGACCAAGCAGTTTAATATCGCAGTTTGTGGCTCGGCTCGTGTTGGAAAAAGCACGCTTGTTAATGCTATATGTGGAAGCGAAGTAGCGCGAACGAGTAGCAGTTTATGTTCAGTAACGGATGAAATGAAAAAGTATGTGTTGAATCGAGCTTGTCCATCGGCGAATAACACTGCAAGTTCAACTGAATATTCGATTACGATATGGGACACGCCGGGAATCGAGTCATGGACTAAAGAAGAAGTTGAAAAGCATTTTACAAAAATCATGCTTGAAAGTACGCCACTGTGCATGATTTACTGTGCATCTCCTGGTTCATTTGCGCGACTCGATCATTTAAAATGGCTTATTGAAACTTGCATTAAATCAAATATCTTCTGTGCTCTTGTATGCACAAACAAATACAGCGGAGGTAGTCAACAACGTGCTTCAGTCTTGAATGATTTTCATACAATCCTTTCCGAATGTCAGACTATGACATATGAAGAAGCTAATGTAAAATATTATGACGATATTGGTCTGTGCACATCAGTAAATAGTATATTTTTCGAAGATCGAGAACTCGGAGTACGAAAAGGTGTCGAAGGTATCAATGAACTTATTTTTGGAATTATCAAATCATTGAAACATGATAAACTTATTGCTTGGTGTCATACTATTGCTGACAATCAATCGTTCTGGTTGAGTATGCGTGACGGTATTATAACAATGTTCAATTTATGTCGTCCTGCTGTGGAAGAATTTTTGCAGAAAGAAGGCAAAGATGCTGCAAAATTTATACTTCCGTTGATTATGAGCGCAGTTTTTAAGAAATAATGTGACAACGGTGAATCATTGTCATTTGTCACAACGTATTGCGGTACACTTTACTTTTTTATGATCTCATTTACATATGTCACATCCGCTTTAAAATATTCTCTGTAACTCATGTATGCGATAAAATTAAAAATCAAAAAACAAATGGATTTCTCATATCGATTTCTCATAAGATTTATAGTAGCTTTCACAAGCTCATCTCACTCGTTCGTCTAAATTTAAATTCACTAGGAAACTCAAGACGAGAACGTAACTGCTTTCCCCCAAAAACTTTAGAATTTGTTATCTCGACTTTTCGATCATGAATAATCAATTATAGACATCATTCTAACGTGACTCGCCCTGAAAAATCTACTGAGGAGTATTAGAAACGATAAAGAAAATCGAAAACTATGAGTCGCGTCGGGCTACCTTAATAAATGATAAATCTTCCTTGATTGCTTTTTTTCTTATGATTAATTTCTAGAGAATAAAGTCTATGTCAGAGACTGTTAAAGAATCTAACATCCTTATTTGTGGGTCGTCTCGCGTCGGCAAGACTTCTCTTATCAATGCTATCTGTCAAAAAGAACTTTCGAGATCAAATACAGGCTTAAATTCTGACACAAAATCTATCGACAAATATTCATCTCGAACTATAGTTGGTGATGTGACTTACGAGACGAATTTCTGGGATACACCAGGCATCGAATCTTGGAATGAAAATGAGATTCGTTCTTACATGGCATCATTAATCGAAAAAACTCATCCAATATGTATGATTTATTGTGCATCGCCTGGTTCATTTGCCGTATTAGATCATGTCGCTTGGATGGTTGCGGAGTGTTACAGTAAACATATTTTCTGCGCACTTGTTTGCACGAATATGTGGGCCGGACGTAATCGGCAGAGTATCTTAGATGAATTTTGCAAATTATTAAATACTGTTCATCCACAAATCAAGCCAACCAAAGAAGAGGGCATCACCTATTATGATCGAGTTGCTCTTGTTACAATGGTCAATAGTATAGAGCATGTAGATGAAGACTTTGGTGTTACCAAGCCAGCATCTGGCATCAATGAACTTATTTTTGGTATTGCTAAATGTCTTGAACGAGATTTTATGATAGCCTGGTTTCGAATCGTATACGATAATAAATCATTTTGGACGACTATGTCATCGAAATTATCTACTCTACTTCACGTACCATACGAGAAATTCAATATTTTTTATCAGCACGCTGAAAATTTTCTAAGTCAACTACTTGACTTTATGGAATTTGACGATGACAATACCTACTTTCCTTTACAGACTACAAGAGAAATTGATCCTCATACTGCATCATCATTCAATACGAATGTAATGAATTTGGAAAATAGAATTTATACTGCGGTAATTTTGCCTGATTTTTGTTTCCTTATTATTTTAGAAGGAATCTTTGTTTGACGATGCAGAAATGGTTGAAATACCAGAATCGCCAAAATCACAAAAGAAATTATTATTCACATTAAAATCGAAAGGTATCATCGACCAGCTTAAGATTAACTCCTTAGATATTCTAGTATAGATATGCTTGTACAACTCAATAATGCTTTGATACCACTCGGTGCTAAGAAAATACGGAATTTTTCATCTAACACAACAGACGAATCGATATACTCAGCTAGAGTTGAGTAAGTAAAAATGTAACACTTGCTATTTATGTTTAAAAATCATTCTAATTAATATCTTAATGTTTAAAAGCATAGAGAATAGTATAAATAGTTAGATTTTACATGTTAAAGTTTATTTCATATTTAATTTAACAGGTTTGCAGATACCGAATGTTTAAAAGCCATATACGATATTTGGCAAGTGATGCATCAAACTCAAGTTGACTGCACCATAGTGGATGATTCGTCTGCTGATTGAAAGTATAAAGGTTTACAATCTACGAGAATTCAAAATCCTTTTTAATTGTATACAACAGCTTAACTTGACTTAACGCCATACCTGCATTAGCATATTTGAGGTTTTGCATATTTTTATATAAAATCAACCCGAAAATGAATAAATTGTAAAATAAAAATTTCCTATACGATAAGTCCAGTTCTCTAGTGAGATTCTTTCATAATATATTTTTACTTGAATATGGATGATGTATATCTTTTTTTTTCTTCGTACACACTTATACCCGACCTCATTATAGAGAAATGAAAACTTTTGTCACAAGTTAATAAAGCAAATTTTATTATTATAACAAATTAATTAATAATAAACAAAGAACAACTGTTGCTAAATACTTGAAAAACATTTTTCTATATCAACAAGAAAACAAAATGAAAATATGAATCTATTATGAGGCGATCAGCTTCACAGACCTATGTTCCTATTAAGTTTTGTGTTCCAGTAGGATCTGTATCATCAACTTCACATACATCGAATTTGCCTTGTTTATATTTTTCTCGAGATTTATGAATATACATAAGAATTGCATCGCATACAATACCAGCTATGACCATAAAACCAATACCCGAACCTTAAAATTAAAGAAAAATTTCATTACAAAAATTCCACTAAAAGCAAAAATCAGTAATCCTTGCCAATAGCAATAAATAAATTAACGATATTAAATTGTCCTCCTTTGCCTGTTATAGCAACAACAAAACGTAAACCATAAACCTTAGATAATGTTCGGTAATCGGTATCGTTAACACGATATTTTTGAGCAGATCTATACAAAAAAAAAAATTAAAAGTGAACTATATTTCTTTTTATTTCGATATAATACCGATAATTAATGCCTGGCGATAGTTTATCATCACCACTTTGTAATAGAGAAAATTCATACTTTGGAATACATCGTTTTGGATTACGATCAAAATTACATGTCCAATCTTGACGAATTTCTATCAAACCACCCTAAAAAAAAGAAGTTCGCTTTTGTGATATTAAGTCATAGAGAGAGACATATGAGTATTTATTAATAAGAAGATTTCATATTTACTTCAAGTAGAAGAGCTGTTTTATTCGTGTTCAATTGATCAAGAATGTAACCAACACGAATGATAGGGCAATCCGCCGTACGTGGAGTACCATCGAATCGACATGAAAAATCTGTATTATCTTGAATATTTCGTCTAAATGAAAAGCGAAATTCTTTTAAATCGTATCTATTTAAAAAAAAAACTTACAAATTCTTTTTGAATAATGTAAATGTTACCATTGTTTTCAAAAATATTGTAAAGTTTTCTAAGTCATTTCGATCCATGATGTAATCCCTTAGAGTAGATAAATAAAACCGTAATTTACAAAGCACAATAAATAAATTCGTACATCGATGCAGAAAGTTCTTCTGGACACCATCCATTCATTTCACAAACTTTTAGTGTTGAATTTTCTGGACTTACGACACATTTTCCCGTAAAATAACCTAAAATAAAATAAACAACTAAAATTTGTTTTGCAAATATGATAAAAATCCTTACCAAACGTATTTGGTGTTGGCTGATCTGTTTTGCACTTGTCTGTAGCTGTATCATTACAAAATAATTTGTCGGCCAAAGCCTATTTTGTTTTTGACAATATTTAAAGAAAAATCTCAAAGCGTGTATTCTTACAGTTGGGCAAGTTTCTTGTGTTTGGCCAGGAGTAATGATTTGATGTGTAGCAATAAAAAATGCATTATTTTCCTAAAAGAAAATCTTTTGAACAATAGAATACATAAGATTCTATTGACATACAATCGGTGGATTTTCATATTCAGGTGTATCCCAAATATATTTTGTCTGATCATCTATAAAAATTTCATTGAATACATAAATTTTGTTTTTATTATTGAAAAGTAAAGAAAGTAATTTTACTGATATAAAAAGATGCATTTTGTCCAGTAACTTTTGCAATGCCTTTAACTTTAATAACACTTGTTCCGCGGGGTTCTTGAAATTGTTGATAGCCTTGTTTCCATAGGACAATATAACTAAAATGAATTTGTTTTTTTTTACACAAGACTTCCTTTTTTTCTTTAACAGCTATACCCAATAATATATGCAAAAATAACTCCCTGAAGAGCACGATTAATTACTGCAATATATGTATGAGGTACTTTGACTAATTTCACCGTTGAATAAGTGAGAAATACATCAAATAATAGTGAATGAAAAATGTCTTTTACTAGAAAATTAATTGAAATTCGTTGAACAATAACAAAGCATCAAGTAAAAATTATTCTCACTTTGGAAAGTCATTCTTTTGTTTTCTTTGGACTTTCAAACCAAGATAATGATAAAACAAAAAGTAGAGAGCTTCATACAGAAAACGAAGCAGTACTATTTCTAGTAGGACACTATCTTATCAATGGTAAACAGAGAATCAAAGAATAGTCAGTGATCTTTGTACTGCAATGACTCATGAAAAAATTCAAACTTTAAGTAGTGCAGGCAATTTCTTTACAGTTTACCTTTAGATTTTCAACGATTGTTCTGATTGCAATGCAAAATTAAATTAAATAAATTATAAAAAGTTGATTCGTGTTTTTTCGACATCAGAAAATTCTCGTATTTTTAATCAAATTAAATTTAAAATATGCGACATGTAGCCTTTTTCCATTAGAGAAATATACGAGAATCGTAAATCGAGTAGTGAACGCCAATTTATCACAAAAAATTATATTATCCGAGTACACCATTACTACTAAAATGTTATTTTTGACTTTTGTAATGCACTATAGATTGTGAGAGAATAAAAAAAACAACTTCGATTAATCGTCAAGACAAAATGTCAATGCAATTCTGTTTAAAATTAATAATGGCCACATTTTCTCTTCGCTCCTTTTACAAATGAATTTGATAAATTCACGAAGACTTTTTTTATATTAATTATTATAAGAAAATTCTCACGGTGAACTTCCGATTCTATTATTAATCCGTAGTGAAATTGACAAAAGAATATCTTTAAGGATTCATTTTAATTCTTTCATCTTTATCTATGTTTTTATAAATTGATTTATCTTGAAACCATTTTTAATGAACTTGTGTATTCGTCTCCACTAACTGTAATTCATCAAAGTAAGAATAAAACATGACTGACAAAGAATAATTATAATGACTAAATCATTGTATTCATAAATGTTTTTCTTTTAAAAATGAAGAAAAAACAACGTAAATTAAATCTCAGGTTAATCATATTAATTATCGACTATTATCATGACTAAAGTCAAATCATATAATCTTTTCAGCCAGGGAGAGAAAAACCAAAATCGTATCAAAAAATTATAATTAAAACATGTGTATATTCAAGAGATTTATTTTCCTTCAGCTTATCATGCGAGCTCTAATCAGTATGAATGTAATTTCATCGGATTATATAATTGAATCTAAAAGCATTCTTCTATTTTTATTCTTAATTCAATTCATGAATTAAAAAAAAAGAGCTAAAATTAGTTCTGTAATACTCGATAAAAGAATTATTCTACTAGAGATTTAATTTCATACAACAAGCATTTTAAATCCCTCTATCTTTTTCGACCAGTTTTCATCACCGGCTGTTATTTTTATGAATAATAAGAACTTATTTCGTAGATATTTAAGAGACAAAATAATAAGAAAGACATTGTAAATGTGACAGACACTTACACACGAAATACACTGACAAAGGAAAAAATAATAAATAAATAAATTCATGGAAATTAAAAATCATGAAATTCTTTTTCATATAAATTAACTGATGAACGAGATGGTTCTTCATCTTCAGCATCAGGAAAGTTATTTGCACGTATATCAGGTATCCATGGTGCACGAGTCTTTTTCAAGAATACTTGCATCCAATCAAGGTCACGAAACCAAGCATGTTTTTTTATATCGTTTATACCATTAAACATCATGCCGAGTCTTTTAGTTAAATCTTTTTGTAATAGGCCACGAACAATATCAACTAGATTTTCTGAAAATGCTGAGCGAGGACGAAATTTTCCATTGATAATTTTATGGTAGATTTTTTGTTGGTCAGCATCCTAAATAAATATTGAATTTTTATTTAAATCAACAGCAAAAAAAAGATTTTTGTTTTACCCAAAATGGAGAATAGCCAGCATTCATTTCAAATATTAAAACACCGAGTGCCCAATAATCAACTAAAAAAATATAGTTGATTAGCTATGACAACAGATTCAAATCAACAAAAGGCTTTTTCATACCTCCCATATTATAACCACGACCAAGAATAATTTCTGGTGCAAGAAATTCAGGCGTACCACAAAGTGTATATGCTTTGCCACGATCAATTTTTTTTGCAAACCCTAAAATAATTTAAATAAAAAGATTTTTTTTTATAGACTTCTAATAAATTAAATTAAATCACTTACCAAAATCACACATTTTGATATAACCATGTCGATCGATTAGTAGGTTTTCTGGCTATAAAATTAGAAATATTTGCATTAAAAATGAATAAATTATTCGCGTACTTTAAGATCACGATAAACAATGCCTAACAAATGAAGATATTCGAGTGCAAGAATAATTTGTGATGAGTAAAATTTAGCTTTCTTCTCTTCAAATTTTTCGCAATCACGTAAATGACGAAATAATTCTCCACCTTCAATTAATTCTAGTCCAATATAAAGATTAGAATTGTCTTTAAATGAGAAATAAAAACGTATTATATATGGAAAATGAAGCGATTGTAAGATGCGTTTTTCATTGACAACATGTTCTTCTTGCTTCATTTTATGTGCACTTTTTTTATTAATTATTTTGAGGGCAACATGATAAGATTTCGATGGATTGTCATGGGATTGTAGATAATCAGGTACTGGTTCACGTGCGTATTTTACTTCTTTAACAGAACCAAATGCGCCACGGCCCAGTGGTCGAATGATTTGAAAATCACGATAATTTAATGAGAATGTAGTGGGTGTTCCATATCGAGTGTCGAATTCTTCACGAGCTTGTTTATATAAATCATGATGAATTATTGTATTTGGCGTTGATGATGACGATGATGTTAATGTCGGATGGCTGGACGATGAAGATGGACCACTACCCATTGGAGCATACGTAAGAAAAACTAAAACAATATATATATATATATATATATAATTAGTTTTCTATATAGAGATAAAGAGACATATAGAAGAATAGTATAGGAAGCGCAAAGTATCTTATCTTCCTTTCTATTCTTTTTAAAAATCAAACTTCTATAAATATTGCTAGTTAATTGAATATAAGAGAAAGATGAGAGTGTTTGCCCTTTCAGTTAACGAACTAAATGTTTGACCGTACTTACAAAAAAGAAAATAAATAAATATAACTTTTTATTAAATCAAATATCCAGGGGTATTTTAGGATTTAATGAAGAAGAAAATTCATTTTATTATAAACACAAAATGAATTTTGATCCAACATTGTGTGGCCTTTCTTTCTTCTTTGTTTTTAATTACGAGCCATGAGTTTGCTTTTCTTGAAGGATTCTGCCAGTAGAGAACGGAAAAAAATTGATAAGGTATCTCTCATCTAATTTTCTTTGACAATCTAAGCCGCATCCGGCTTGAGACTAAATATTTTCTGATCGATTATTTTCTCCATAGACAAAATACTCATCAATTTATCGACTGGAAGGAAAAAAAGAAGCTTGAATTCATCTATTTTATTATTTATTCTAACACGTAAAAATAATGAGAAAAAGGACCTAAACAAACTTTTTTCCTACCACAGAAAATAATATATATCATAAATCATTTTTTGTTTTGTTTTGCATGCATCTATGTTTATGAGAATTACTTTGAATCTATAAATTTTACTTTTTGACAGGATCAGAAATGAACATCATCATATAGATACATAGAAATGCAAATGTGACAAGAAAATAAAAATAATATTAGAAAAACAAATGCGCAAATGATGGATGTATTTCGATTACTTCTGCCTTATCAAGCTCGACTGATTGTTGAAATGTGAAATAAAATATTCTCGTTTTAATAATTTATTTAGCAGACTTCCATGATAAAATATAAAGCAAAAGAAATTAATCTACCCCGATAAATGATAACTCGGAAGATTTTTCTATTTCATAATTTCTTCTCATAATGGAATAATAAACGGTTAAAATCAAAAAGATAATAATAAAAAAAAAAGAAAGAAAAAGAAAGCATAGCCTAACGAACTCTTTTATCATGCATCGCACAAAGCGGCAATATGTAAGAATTCCTCGTCGAAGACTTCACTACGCTGTTTCTCATGTGATCAGCGAGAACACTAGTAACAGCATGACACATAGGTCGTGTTTCCTACATCATCATTTCTCCCTTCTCTCTTAATTCACGACAAAGTAGTACCACTAAAAATCACTGTCCTTTAGAAAGACTTATACACGCATATGCTTTTCAACTCCAATTTAATTGAACAACCAGCAGAAGAACGGAGAAAAATGCTAGTTCATCTGGAAAAGACCTTTCGTCTGTAGAAGCTAAACGATTAATGGCGGAAAAAAACAGAAGAAAAAACAATTAGACATCGAAGTGCACTCACTAAATACAGACAAGTATTTTCTGTATTCCAAGAATAAAATACTACAAAAAGAATAAAACCGCCTAATCAAGATAAAGTAAAAACAATAACTACCTTCACTTGTTTCTATTTAAATCTAATGTAACAACGCTATTGTTGTGTACTTTATAGGATTAGATGAAAAATGAAATGAAATAAAATAAAATAAAATGTGATACTTCTTTTTTTTTCCATTGCCGACTTTTAATTACATTGTGTTCGTCAGAATTAATTCGATGGCTTCTTTTTTGTTTCATCCTCTTTTTTTCTTCTCCCTACGACTCCCTCGGCCTACTAATATAAACAAACAGCGAGAAACGAAAATTAGAATGTCTCCCTGACCTGAGCGTATTAACGTATGTCAATTTTTCTTTCTTATACATAATTTTAAGTTCAAAATTACGGAGCAGAATGCACTAGCACTCGACTTTGTACTAGCATGTGACATTCAAAATAATAATAAAAAAACAACAATAAATAATAGAATATTCATTGGTGATACTTAACACACACTAAGTGTCAAACTTCCTGCGTATTGGATTTTTCTCTTTCGACATGAACTCAACAAGAATCGATCCATCGATTCTATCACTTACAATGGGTATGACCAATTTGTTGTAAACGTTGAAATCGTTCATCTAATTTTTGTTTAATAGTAAGAGAAACACGAAAACGTTGGTTATTCGACATTGTATATGTATGTATAAAGACAATAATTTTATCAATCTGCGACCTTTTTATTATTATTCAGTATATGTGCTAGTATTTAGTTCTTTTTTATTCTTCTTCTTGTGAGCCATCTACGGAATTCATGCTTATTACGCATATTTTGTTGTTATTATGTATGCATTCGATCGACAAGTGGAAGACATTACCATAGTGAGTATGTGATGAAATAAACATATAGGAATGTAAAAGAAAGAACTGTGTACATAAAAAAGACATGCATGTTCTCAAATTGAAACATCATAACCATAAAACGATATATGAGTCGAAGTACACGAATGGACGACACGGATAAAAAAAGCTATTCCCCTCTTCTTATTCAATAAATCAGGTATATACAATAAAAAGTCATAAAACACCCTCAGAATAATAAACTACTCACTTTTCAATGATGAATCAAGTAGAGAATTGGATAGTATTTGACTTGTTGGATGTTGATCATGTTGTGCCTTTGATGTGTGTTCAATGTGATGTTTCATTCGTTGTATATTTTTTCCTTGCTGTAATTCACTGTTATCATCTGTTGATGCATCTTCATGAGAATGATAATCGGTGATATCACTTACAGTTAGTTTAATATCTTTTGGTTTATTAGCTAATTTTGAGACGATTTTGTCGATTTTCTTTTTAACTGCGCTATGACTCATCGCCGGTTGTTGAAATCGATCTAGTGTTGTTCTAGTTAATCGAAGATGTAGAATGGCAATAATATTGTGTTATTTCATCCTGACATCAACGTAGTCATTTTACACCGTCCATCTGTCAGAATGAAAGAATATATTTGAATAAAAAGAAAGACTTTTATTTTCTATTTTTTTGTTGAGATAAGGATATCATAAAGATCTAGCAGAGAAAAATATAACTCGCAAGATTTTGTTTTAGATTTTTCCTCGAATTAATAAATGACTTTAGCTCGTTCGTATTCAGTCTCATCTGGATAGTCAGAATGGCAATACAGCATGTATATACCTCATTAGTCATTCATCCATCATCCTTAACCAAGAAGATTTATATAAATAATACAACGATGGAAATCAAGAGCAAAACCTAAGGTCTTCAATCTCGCGTGTGAACATCGTGATTCAATATTTATTCACTTATCATGATGTAAACTTGCAAGTGTTTCTTCCAGCCAAGTTAAATTTATTAGAAAAAAAACTATGGAATCGTTGTTTTACCGTTCGAATGATATGTCAGTAGCAATTTAACATAAAGCAAATAGAAAAAAAAATTGGAGTCTGTAAAGTTCAGGTCAAATTGACACTGCTTGATTGTATTGTATGTAGACTTTTATAAAATTTATGCATGAAACAAATTCGATTCAGTCGAAATTTATCTAGGGAAAAGTCAACTATAATTTATTGTTATTGGTGAAGTGGGATAAATTAATATGTCGACACTAGTATAATTGTGGAGGATGTATGTGTGCTCATGAGATTTAATTGATTCACTTTTGTATTTTCGCATTTTCAAGATGCGATAAATCGATTCAGTGAGTGGAAAAATTATATACTTAGCTTCATATGTGTTCATCAAGTAGATAATTGTAAAAAAAATTTATTAATGGAAAAGCAAGCAATGTTCAAAAACACACTATTAACTATTTATTGCTTCAAATCCTGTCTAACAGACATATGTCAGAGAAAGATAGTATTGACATAATTTTTCTTTTATAACCATCTAAGTAAATAGGATAGGTCGTATAGAGGATGAGAAAGAAAAAAGTTTACATCAAAGTGACGCTGAACTTGAATATTTTTTCCTATTCATTATGGACTTTGATTTTATTCAATGCCATCTTCAATTTTTTTCCAGGTCATTTACTCTATTGTCTACAATAGAAATGCTTGAAAAATTTAAAAGAAACGACGATAGAAAACAAAAGGATATGATCATTTCCCATGTCTTTTCTTCTATATTGTTGCATATTCATTATGTTTCTTTAATCTTTACTGAGAGTTACTTTTAATAAAGTTTATTACACGTAAAAAATACCATCCGATTGTTTGTCGCTTGAATATGGATGGCAATAAACTAAATATCCACATGTATCTGTTTATAGGAATCGACGGATGTCATTCCGTTAACAGTAAATATTTTATAAGTGAGGGATTACATTTATCTTATTATAACCTTCGTCTACTGGTGAAATATGAGATTGATTATGCGCTTCTCTTTTTTTTGTTTTGTTACCGTAATTCTATCCTCTATTCAGTCGTGCTGACATTAATTTATTTTTCGCTGCCTTAATTCGAGTTGTTAACATGTTCATTTGTTATAAATGCGCTTCTAATAGGTAGTTAAATCTCAAAACAGATTATCCGTCGTCTTGATTTTATGCGGATTCTATCAAACTCGTAGATCGTGATTCGTTCAGGAGTGTGTATCTAAAATTACACTATATAGAAACAATATAGCTACCTTTTGAAAATAGGATGAGTATTATAATTGGAAAATAACCGAATTATTTTTGCTTTTAATAAGATCTATCACATTTTTGCATTTTTAAGTAACTGAGAGTGTACATGTATGAGATGAATTAATTTTTTATGAATAGAATTAAATACTGTAACGGACACTCTATTTTATTAAAATAAAATTATAATAGTATGTTTCTTGTATAAGCATTGTGTGTACACAGTTCATCATTGGAATACAGTCGGATGTGAAGATTTACGTATCCTTTTGTTCGATCAGAACGAAATTAAATCTACTTATTACTTTTGCGAGATCAAAATTTCAGCTAAATTCAAAGGTAACCAATGAATGGAAATAAATAACAGTAGAAAATCATATAGGATGTGATTTGATAAAACCAAAAGCAATATAATGGTACACAGTGCAGTTTATACATCTGTAAATTCCGCTTATTCTAGGAAACATTTGATGGTGAAGGATACCTTTTTGTAAAATATTATTGTTATATATTTATTGAGAAAAGCCAGATGTCGAAATGAAACAAGAGAATCAATATTCAAATAAAAACATATCGACTAGTGATAGTTTGTATTGCGCTTTAATGTTCTATCATTTCGATTCAAATATTTTATAGCTAAAATGCTCAAAAATATTAAGAGAATTATTTAATTAGATACCATCAAATTTTGAATTATACCTGATTAGTTTACAATGAAAATACTGAACATAAAATTGTCAAAGATAATTCACTGACGTGATAGAACTGCAGCAAACGTTTTAGGAAACTGTGACTAGTAAAATTCCATTTTCATTTTTGCAAAAAGAAACTACAAGTCATCAAATTATACTAGAGCATCAAGCAGCGGTTGCCAGGGTGACCGCACACATCGCCACATGACAGTTCGTCGCAATAAAAATTCGTTGCGATAAGTTAGTCGTATATAAAGGAGAGAGTACACTAATTGAATTAAGTGATTTTGTTCAATATGTTATTCAATTAATCACCTTCATAAATGTATTCCATTACAATAATAGCACTCTCTTTTATTACAACTTCTTTTTTTCAAAAAATGACAGAAATGTTAATTTACAATTCAGTTTTTTTAAATTAAAATTGCCCAAAACTTAAAGTTAAATTCTAACTAAAATTCTACAAAATTAACTTTATAATAAATAAAATTTTTTTGAATTAAAATGTAATTAAAATATAGCTTTACATGTAAAAAATTTTACTTTTTAAATTTAACTTAAAAAAATTATTTCTCGACTTAATAATTCTTTTTAAATAAAAATGTGTTACCTCTCAAAAATGATATCAAAAGGATTTATTCGGATTATTTATTTTTAATGTTCGTAGTGTCGAAAACTTAAAAATGCATTGCAAAAGTTTTCAAAACCACTTCATCCAATAGTCGAGTAACTTTGCAAATCACAGAAAACTATCCTAGAAATTACTGAACGAATTATACAACTCAAGAGAGAGCACATTTTTTCTTTCATTTCTTCTTGGCTTTTCTTAGCTCCGGATTTCATCAGATATCGTCTCCTTAAAAGATTTGAGTTGATTTTCATTTGATTGCAGAACTAGATCATTTTTTCTTCAAAACGAATCTATTATCCATCATATCGGTCTAGTTATTATTCCATAGAGTGTACATTTACGTGATTAATTGAATAACATATTGAACAAAATCACTTAATTCAAATATGTACTCACTGCTTTATATACGACTAACTTATCGCAACGAATTTTTATTGCGACGAATTTGTCAGGGATATTCGTGGCTAATAGTTCCTCAATTCGATACATTCACAACCAGAATTAGTCTGCATCGCGGTTCAAGTGATTTTATTTTCTTATATCAGTGAGCTATTTAGCTGGTGGGAAAACAAAAATCCATTAATAATATATTCAGCTACTAATTATATAATATTTTAAATGACAAATTCAGTTTTGAATTGTTTGTAAAACAAAATTAATGTAGTGAATGTGATTTACACAAACAATGGCAAAATTGATCTATATTGAAAACAAACGTCAAATAACTAAACTGGACATTCATTGACATACTGTAGCTTTAACGAACTGATATAATATCATGCGTTAGACTTCCTATTGTAAAGATACACACCCACTCTTCTGAATTCTATAGGCTCAATTTGTGTGAGAAGATTCATACACAAATTTTGTTTCAATAAAAGAAAAGCTAAGTCTATAGGGTAGTGTACTCTAGTTCTTTCACATATTTATTGATGATTATATATTCTAGATAAAAAAAGAGCTCCGAAATATGTCTAATTAAAATTTTTTCTTGGGCAATCAAAAAAGAAAGAGAACTGATGACCTGCTTGCTCGGTAATATGACTTTTGCATTGACACTTTCATATTCGTTCATCATTTTACGCTTCACTTTATATGGCTTTTTTCACTAGTTTACTCGTATTGTTCGTTTTGATTTTTTTCCACTATCAGAAATATACGAAAGTGAATCTATGTAAGAGTGCTATTTCAAATTTTATTAGAATTCATTATTTTGACGAAATTGAAAAGATCTTGATTAAATCGATAGCATTTCAATAAGCTTATAGTAACATCTGATTCAGCAATGATTTTTTCAAAAGAAATATATTTCGATGCATTTTACTTTTTTATTGTGCTTTATATATTTTTGTGCCATTTCGAAACGCGTCTAGCATCCCAGATCAGAGAAAATATAGAACCTGAAAGAATTAAAACTAATCATGAATTTATATTACAAGTTTATAGTTCAACAAAAACGCATGGTAACATTCGACTAGATTCAAATTAGTGTCGATTAATAGCTACGATTATAATTTACTCAAGAGTGATCTATCATTTAACTACTAACAATTAGTAAGTGTAAAAAGAGAAAATCTCAGCATCGATTCATTCACGATAGTTGGAGTGTGGGTATACTCTTGATAAAAAAAAGAAACTGAACTCATATTGAATCATGACTCAATACACATGTGTCTCACTTTGTGGCAAACAGTATAGCTGAACTTTTGCTATATCTATCGGGAGATCAGATAGAGCGAATGATGCTATGCAAATCAACCTTTTTTCATCCTGGTCTTGCAACCATCTTTTGAAGTTCACAAAAACATTAAGAAACAGATCGTAATTCGTTGGTTTTTACCGAGTACTACGTAGTCGTTTTTACTGATCATCTCAGATTGAATATATTCGGAGAATGAAACAAGGAGGCGACTTGAAATTATTAACCTTCTCGTATTTGATACCAAGGAAATTTATTGTATTGACGAAAAATTTCTTGAAATACCTGTTCATGAATTATTTTTCTTTTTACGTTTGTCTTCATACAAGATTTTTCTGTGCGATCATATTTCAGTCAATCCATTAAATGCACTGCTGAGTCTACGATTCGAAACCATCTTTAAGTCATGCACTCATCTCTAATTGACTAGTTTTTGACATACTGCATTCATTTCTTTGAATATCAGTCTTTGTTATTTCCACAGAAGTGATTCACTCGAAGCTTAAATCCTTGTTCTTTTTGATTACTTATGTACACGAATGCTTGAAAATCGAAGTTAATTTCCTCATTTTGGAGATCTATTCTACTGTTGCCATTAGATATTTAGAACAGAGCTCGCGTGGGATGGGATGGGACGAAGAAATATTATATGAATCTATTCTTTTTACTAAAAACAGTATAGTCCTTTCAATATAGATGCCGTACCCAACTGTGTGAGAAAAATAGTTAAAAATACAAATTATACGTGGTCAAGTAGTGCAGTCATCGCGATTCAATGTACATTGTACAACGATTTAACATTGAAACTTCATACTTTTTTTTATTTATTTCCAGTTGTTTTTGTACTTAATGAAAAATTTTCATTGCTCATTTATTATTTCTCTTCTCTATTTTGTAAAATATTTTAATTATAACGAGCATGATGTTATTATTGTAAATAAGCAAAAAAGAACAGGAGTTCAAACTATGAGCTTCATTTTAATAAAATCATGAAATGTGACATGAAGTAATATTGTTATTGATTGTCTCAGTCAATCAATCATAATCAAATAAATTTGACATCTCAAAAAGGATTTGACATTTCTGTTGTCCCATGGGATGGGACGGGATGCGACAGAAAATTGTTCGTACCATCCTATCCCTCGCGGAGCTCTGGTGTGAAAGTTAATATTCTATGAAATGTGTTTTTTACTCAATAGTTGATACAGGTTTACCAGGACTTTCATTAAAAATGGTTCATTATGGATTTATTCACAAATAAACTGTTGCATCATTGCTATACACATCAATTGTGTCGAGATCGAATTTAATTCATTGTTGAACAGGTTCAAATCTTGAATTAGACACATGAGTGACCATCTATTTCGAATTCACATATAAATGGGACAGGACTTTCCTCAAGTTCGTTCAATACCAGCATCACCTGAAATGCTAGAAGCCTCCCTTACAATACAACATAAAACATCTATTTCGCTAAAAGCATTATGTAGGATGCTACAGGATTCTTATAGAAGAATAGAAGCATCGCCTAAAAATACCAGTTGTCATTGAGAAGCAGACGCACTAGTTATTTTGCGTGATGAACTCAATATTAAACTAAACATCGATGTCACAGCGTACACAGAGACGAGCATTGGTTGCTGCGCATCCCCACGTCACGATATGGAAGATATACGGTTCAGGATGTCGCCCACTGCGTTCCCTCGCATGAAAGCTCTACGCTTATAGTTTTCCAGTAGCTTTTGCTTTCCTTCTGAGTTTACATGCGTGTAAATTCGAATTTCGACTTCGAGTTAGATAAATCATATGCATCTCATGCAATGCTTGTAGCAGTCAGTTTCAGAAAAATTGGATTCCACCTGTAACTTTATAATACATATAAAGCCTTTTCTGCCTTACGTATAGGAAATTCGTATGCCAATTATGAAGCTGTTATTGAAAATTCTTTTCTTCTGCCGCAGAGAATGCTACTATGCCTCTCTTATTTTTTTAATTTTCAAATTCATCTTATTCACTGCAAGACTCCTTTATATTATGATTCAAATTCGGTAAATTACGGAATATTCCTAGTCATTCAAAACATACCATGTTTTTTTCGCTCGCTTTGCAGATGTTTTTGGTTAAAAATCCTGTTAGGTAGTGGCGCTATCTAGGTCCACTACCTCTCTTATCTATCTCATTCTCGCCATTGGTCATTAGACCAACTTATGTTCTTCTCTCTTTTCCTTTTTTTGAGAAGAGAAGAAGAGTTAGAGTAAGAGTTGTTGTAGTTCTTGTTATGTGTAGTTAGTTTTGTTTAAAAAATAAAAGATGTTAGTTGTGTATTGACTAACAAATCCTATAATTCAATAGTTACATGCTATTCATTCGAAAATTTTCTTTAAATTTTCATTTAAGTTTCTGAGAAAAAATACATACAAATGTATTGCAAAATAAGACTTACATGAAGTATCAGCTTTGCTTATATTGTATTTTTTTGTACTGTTCTAGATTCAATTATCAAACAATATTTACATTCTTATGATAATAAACATGAACGAACTATAAAATTATATTTAATTTTCCAGTTTGGTCAAGCAGCACCACCAAAAAAATTAACTGTAAAATACAATTCATCAATAAACATACTACGCAAGATTATATTAACCAATTTATGGTGCTTCTACACGATACACACACCCTCATTGTTTCACTGTATATGAGAAGTGAGAGGAAAGGAAAAAAATGTTATTGGATAGTTCTCTCTATCGATTGAAATATTGTTATGAAAGATGTCGTATGAGTATATATGAACTTATTTGAGAAAAAAAAAGAGAACACAAGACAATCTATTGTACAACATATTTTTCTTGAATAGCTCGAACGAGATTTTCAAATGGGCGATCTCCAAAACGCTGACGCCACATATACTCAGTCAAATGAGTTCCGAGAAGAGTTACATGCTGCCCCATTTGGTTTTTTTTCTCTTCATGCACATCCATAAATTCTCAATATTTTGAGTATGTGTTGAAGTTGTTGGATCAACGAAATTTACGGAGTGGTTGACTGTTTGATGATTGTAACTTTTATCTTGCGTCATCTTTGATCGGAATATTTCAATCGATAGAGAGAACTATCCAATAACATTTTTTTCCTTTCCTCTCACTTCTCATATACAGTAAAACAATGAGGGTGTGTGCATCGTGTAGAAGCACCCAATTTATATCTATCATATGCAAATGACGAATGGAATTTATCTATTGTCAAAAAAATATCTACTTTATTAGATAATTCAATAGATCATTATTTGGAAGCTGAATTTGAGGGTGTGTGTGTGTGGGTGTATGATCTTCTATTTCTTCATACCCACACCCTCGAGATTTTGTAAAAACTAAACATTGAAAACTGCCGATTGATTTACATCTGCATCATTCTTATTATCAAATTATTCTTATTATTGAAACAATATATTTTACTTTAACAAAAAAGCAAATTGATAAAAATGATCTAAAAAAAGAATTAAGGATATTGACATTGAATTTGTGCGAGTTCGAAGAGCACTTCCATTGAGAGGATTTAGTGGAAGAAAAAAAAATTATGTGAATGCTGATAATTTTCTGTTACAGTATAAATATGATAATCCATCTCCACCACCTTTGGAATTATTACAATTGGATTTATTCACATTAATTTTTCATGAAAGTATACATACCATATTGCGTGATACAGAAAACAACTATCCAGGTCGAGCATTACGGCTACCAGAAACGATCGTATGCGGCTGCAAACACTAACTTATACTGCCATTTCCTACCGTAAATGGTCGTAACTTGACGTTTTGGCATGCACCGTATTACTGCTATAATTAATCGTGTCGTATACGGCCAGTAACGATCGTAATACGGTCGAAAAATTGAGTATCCGACCGGTTACGGTTGTTTACGGCATGTTGAAAAACGGCCGCAATGTGGTACATACCACACGGCCGTTTACGACCGTGTGGCTTTCACCTGGGATGTAATTTAAGTACGCCAATTGATTATACAGATGCCAATGTAAAAGAATCTGGCGGGTGCATTGAAACATATATATTTTCGTGTTCTCCAAATTGGGTAGAAATATATAAAAATAATATCATATCTGTTCGAGAAATAAATTCAATTTTGAATACATTTAAAGCAGATCAAACTGTATCATTATTGCTACCACAAGGTCTAAATTTTTTGTGAGAAATGTTTCCACAATGGCATTGGCTATAACATCCATTGATTTTGGAAAATCATGGGAAGTTTAAGAACAAGTTCTTTCAGATAAACTTTATTTGTAATGAAACAAATTGATTCATTTGTTATTGTTATATAATTTTTGTTCTACTATCGGCAAACAGATATTTTTGTGATTTTTTTCTTTTTATTGCTAAATTTCTTGTACGGATCATTGTAAAGAAACCATTAATTTTTGACATTTTCCTTTGCGAAAATATTAAAACTACTTTTTTGTTTGGTTTTTTGTTATATAATCAAAGAAAAACATCATACAATGGTTTTTATCTGTGTTATACGTATTTTGTCTAGTTTTACATACTACTCAATGTACATAAAAATAAATTCAACAGAAAAATATCGCCCATATACCTAGCAACAACTAAATCAATGACACTATCACAATTAAAATATTCCCTTTTTAGTTAAACGGTATTTTTTAAGTTGCATGTTGAAATGTTCCATCATCAACACTGGCATAAAAATTGATTTCATTTTCGGTGTAAACAAATGCTGGCAAATTATTTTACTTCACTTTGAAATCTTGCATGACGATTGCTTATGAAAATAAGAAATATTATTACGACTCAAAAGTTAATAGTCAAATATAATTCATAGATTTATATGATTAATATCATGAATTTGAATGTGTGTTTATAAAGAAAATGTTTTTCTCTTTTATTGATAAAATGCAACTTCTCATTAATAAAAAAATTAGATGTTAGTATTAAAAGAATCCTCTGTTTAGATTTAGATTTTTTTAAAGCATATAATTAGTAAAACAAAAGAACGAATGATCTCCCATGTAATAAAAACCGCATGAAAATCGGCGGTTAACCGCGGTTTTACCGGTCCGGTTACCGGCTCCCATTACCGCAGAACGGATAAATACCGCGGTTTACCGCAAAAAATGATCCGGTATTTGCAACATGGGCTGTCAATTATCGAATCGAATCAGCTCTCCATGATAAGAAATTATTTGTCTATTTTTTTCAGATTCTATTGAGTTATAATGAAAACCTGTACACATTGTACACATTCACAAATTCATCTTTATCCTTTATAGAACTAAATAATTGTGAACTGAAAAATGAATACGCTGTCTTCATGCTTGTACCATGGTCGAGATGAATTTCACAAATAATTGAAATGTGTCTGATTCGTTGCTTTGTATCTTCATAATAGAAGAATGCTCTGTGTCTCTTTTTGTTTTGGTTTATCTATAGTCGAGAAAAAATCGATGTACTATCATGAATATTGAACCGACTCTATTATGAAATCATGAAAGTATTGCAATACTCACAAACTGTCAATAGTAGAGTATGAAAGCATGCACCAATTGATGTTGTGACTTCATATAAAGATTTCATGACGTTTTCTTTAGTAAAACGACTTGAGAAATAGTTTTTAAGTAACGATGACTTTTTAAATTGGTTTTGGCAAACAAAGGCGTTTTTTTGACATCAAAGTATCTAATTTATTAATTTTTAAACTTTTACGCAGTTCATCTATACGAGTGACTCTGTAATAGTAATTGTGAAAAATAAAGCAACAGTTAGATCAATATGTTTCTTTTAATAGCAAAAGAAAAACGCTAAACAACTAATTACAAATATTCCATTTTTTTTTCAAGATTTATTTCACGAGAGTATCATAATCAAGTGAAGTAGGAATATGATTTGGATGTTGTGAATCATAATTTATCTTCCTACTGACGACATAACTCGACATTTAATACTTGGATTGTTTTTTCTCACAACATCGTATTGGCATAGACGTTTGTTGAAAACTGCATGACAACTTTTATCATATCCAACGGGTGTTACAAATGACCTGTTATTAGAAATAAGAGAAGTGTTTTTTACTTATTTGCTTATATCATAAGAATAATTTCCAAGTGAATCCGTTCCATCATTATCGGAATAGTGGACGCGACAGTGATGGAAAGTTTTACTTTTATAAATTAGGGTTTTCGACATTTTTACCTTCAACAAAATTTAAGATAATCAACAACAATGCTTCAATCACTTTGCTTGAGGTTTATTTGTGTCCTGTCGGACTGCTATTTTGACATAGTCTGGAATGGTACTACGAGCCAAACTTTCATTCAAGAACAACAGTCATCGGCTTCATTAGAAAAGTAGACATGAATTAATGCAGTTTTCTATGCTGATTTCGAATGCCATCTCAGGAATAGTGATCAGTGCAAGGTGCTTCACTGTACATCGAGTTGCATATTCAAGAGAAAAAACTCACTAAAGCACATGCAAATCCCATATCGTTTGTTGAGTTAAAAATGAAAGTAAATTAAAAGTGAGCTTTCTCGGTTTCATCTTTATCTCGTTCTTCCCGATGAATAGCTTTACATGAGACGTCAGTCGAAACACTTACGAGCAACAACTAATTCCACTTCTTTGACATGAGCATTGTTGGCAATCTTTTGTTTTCCACGAATCATTAAAACTTCGTAGTCTACCATCTATTATTCCACAATTACCTTTAATGATAAGTTTTCTTTCCATAATTCATTTATTTTTCTTCAACAGTTAAATAACTTACGGGCCTTTGGGTTTTGTAATGCTTTTAAGGAACAGTGGGCCTGTATCGTATTAAGCATTGACGTGAAAATGATAAATATGACAAAAAATACGCATTTCATTTTCATAGTATAAAATGAAATTTTTTGGGTCGTATGTTTTTCTCACTATTTTTCAACTGACACTCAATGTTAGATTACGTATTATTTATATTTATTTTCAATCAATATGATTTTACAAAAGAAAAGGTAGATAGTATCTATTTCAATAACACAATGTAGTGGATGGTAGGATCCGTTTTCTGAAGTATACGCTTAAATGATTTGAAAACTGATCTTCAATATTAAGATAAGAACAAATCTATAATGGGATAAGCATGAAAACAAGATGAATTAGATAAATGTGTAAGTTACTGTTTTTGAGTCTCTTATCCTCTAAATTCTATTTCACTTTTCTTAATCTGTTTATCTGGGTGTCGGAGGAGATGTGAAACAAAACAAAACAAAAGTGAGTAGAATCGCATCCTCACATTCATTTAGACCATCATAACTGGTAGTCAGATACCCTATCATTCTCAGCTTCACTCTCGACATTGTTCTGATTCTCCTATTTTTAAAATAGTCTGATAGTATATTTTCAGATAAACGTCGGTGTTTTTAAATATTAGAATAGAAATCATTTTCTTAACGGTCAAATTCGAACCACCAGTAACTGTCTAATCGAAACTGTAAGCAGAATTAGTGAAAAACACATCCAAACATGATTGAATTATAGCAACGTTTCAATAATTGTATGGAACTAGTACAGTATTGCAATGCTATGGTTGTTGACTACATGTAGCTGTGCCCAAAACAACTTTTTTTTCTTGAATGCCATTGTTTTGCAACATCGATGTCAAAATATTTATATATGTCAATATTATCATGTTGTTAGAAAAAGTGGCCCCTTAGAGTTTAAATAACATCATTAATTTTGTCGATCTTGTCTTCTGTAAATTTTGAATGTTTACCATAATGCCGGATGGGAATGCTAGTTTTGATGAATTTTTCCTTCGTCAATCGCCACATCCACATCCATCGCCTTTCTCACTAAAATCATTTTACAAAACATAGCATATGAGTGTGATTAGATAAGTCGAGTCAATTTAAGAAAAATGTCTTTATTATATTTGAATTCAATTAAATGAAACTCAACACGAAAAGGAAATAAATGAAAATAATTTTTATGGGAATTGATATCCGAAGAGAAGAATTGGGTGCAGATGGTTTCGGTAATAGTATAGAATAGTTAGACATAATTGGCTTATAAATATTGAATGTTAAATCTGCTAGAATCTCAATCCATGTTGGATAAAGATCAATATTTGTTCGTCCGATAAATACAATAGATCTATTATTTGAATTCGGTAGATAATCAATAATATGATCGTGATCAACTAGTGTTGTTTGTTTATAATGCGATTCATATTTGATTTGATTGATATCAATGGAACGTGATAAATGATCTCTTAACCAAGATAGTGCATTGGTAACATTTGGATTAAATAGGATTACTCTTTTTTCAGGTATCGTATCGTCAGAATCGAAGGCAAGTAACTCATTATTAAATAACCATGTAATTGATGACCTTGCTTGAAGTAAAGGAAATGCTAGTAAAGGAAATTGTTCTGTTTTAATATTTAATTTAAATGGTTCAAGTGACTCTTTAATTTGATCATTTAAATAGCAATTATCAAGGAATAATATTTTATTATTAACTGTAATTGTTCGACGATTCGTTATTATTTGATTTTGAGTAACATGCATGAAACGCTCATTTTCACGTATTGTTACATTAACATATTTGCTCTCTAGAAGAATATTTAACTTTTCAATCGTCATCTTTGTTGTATTAAGAAATTCTAATTTTCCATTGAGTTGACCTCGATAGTTATTTGGTAGATTTTCAAAATAAAATTGATTCATTAAATGTGTTGAATTGAATTCACCATGAATAATATTTGAACCAAAATGTAAATAGTCTCTTGTTCTATTTATTGATGACGCTTCAAATTGATTTGAACAAGTGCTATTTAAAAACGAATGCTCTTCTAAAACAAGAATATGCCACGCTGGTTGACGATTGCTCAATTCAATAGCTGTCTGTAAACCTAATAAACCTCCGCCAACAATAACAATATCGAATTTTTCTTGTTGTAATTGAATCAGAATACGTAACGCTGAAAGAACTGCACCTTCGAACCATGCATGTGCTGTTGATAGATGTTCGCCACCAAAATAAACAAGTTTATCTAGTGATTCCATTAACGTCGGTTTTAAATTTTCTTCTTGATAAGGTAAATACAAAGCATAGGCACCGTGTGAAAATGAGTCACCACACCTTAAAAATACCATAGAAACATGAAGAAAGTTATAATTATTAGGGGTATGACATATCGGCTTTAGTTCTGATCTGATCTGTTCGAACAGATCAGATCAAATCAGAGGAACTGTCGGAACACATCTCCTGATCTGATCTGAATTGTTTGAAAAGATCAGATTAGATCAGAAGATTTGTTTGGACAGTTCTCCTGATCTGATCTGAACTGTTAAATCCGGTCAGATCAGATCATGAGATGTGTGCGGATCTAATAGATCAACTAGAGGGAGGGATACAAATATCTTTTCGTTATCTACATATTAATAGTCCCTATAGCTTTTTAGGGTCTCGTTAGCGGTGGCTTCCAAATCCTGCTACGGCCTACCTAGAGATGAGGGTTGTATCTTATAAGCATTTACTTAAAAATCGCCCTTATATCCCTGCTACTGAAAGACGACTTATATGCAGAATGAGTTATGCCCGACCGATCGCTAGCGTATTGAACGAATTCAAATGATTCATCAGACAAACCATTTAAAATTTGATTCAAGGTAAAGGGGGTCGCGGAAGTCACATCTGTGATCACTTTTTCGAAATTTCGAACTTGAGGATGTGAGTGTGGGCGTGGGTGGGTGGGGTGCGGGTCCTTCCTTAACTCACACACCCACACCCTCATAGAATATCGTGAGATGCCTCAGTCCGTGAGTTCCATAGTCCATGCATGGAAGCACGAAAGAAAAGTTTTTTTTTCTTAAGATTTTCGCTGCAGTCGAGGGAACTGTGCGGGATTGAAGGAAAGATTTGGATGGAGCCAAAACTCAGTATTGATTGCACCGGCATAAACGGCCAAAGCTGGAAATCTCGGTCTGTTCCCAGGTTCGGTGGATGCCTACACCCGAGAGACACCTACGAAATATAGTGACTACTGGAAGGTAAATCAGGACAATAGATTAAAATCGCTCCGAGGTTACTTTCTGGCCTCAGATTGGTCAGTTCTTATAGTACAGATATTTGCAAACCGCTCAGATCAGATCAAAAGAACTGTCAGAATAGATATCTTGATCTGTTCTGTTCAAACAGATCAGATCAGATCAAGAGAACTGCCTGAACAGATCTTCTGATCTGATCTATATCTGGATCTGAGATCTGTCCTACTCCTAATAATTATGATTCCTGTTATTATTGACTGAAATTCTATGATTGTTTATGTAGAAGAGAGAGAGAAAAGAAAAACAAATATCTACTTCGTATACTTCTAGATTCATTTTAGATCGTAGTTCACAAGAAAAAATCTAGTAGATAACATACCAATGTTTAACAACAGTTCGAAGATAGTATTGTCTAATATCTGATCTTGAATGAATTTGTTCAAGATCAAATAAAGCTCGATCAGTTATTTGATCAATTGTCGACGATGACCATAATGTTGAATCCTGTGCGAATGTATAGGATGCAAGTAAAACAGATTCCGTATGATTAGTTCCATTGACTGTTGTATTATAATTATCGTAATATATAAATCGTAATGGTAGATCAGTTGTTGATGAACCTCCGTAAATATTTTGATCGTGCCACCACGAACGATTGAAATATAGAACAACTTTACTTGCACAATCGTAATGAAGTTGTCTCAAAGCTCGTGACATGCTTTGAACTTGTTCATTAACAGGTGTGTAATGAATCAAACGAGCAGCTGGAGCTGTTGTTGCCACCACTGCATAATCAAATTTTAATGTATTCGTTATATTCATTTTATTTTTAATTGTTATATTGATTGTCCTATCTTCATTTCGATGTATTGCTAAAACTGGCGTTGAATAGTTTATTTGACATGATTCACTTAAAGAGTCAATTAAACGTTTATTTCCCCCAACGATATGATAGAACTTTGTGTATTCATTAATTAAAAGCGCATCACGAAAATGAGATGTTAATGCTGTAAATAAATTTGTTTCAATAGCAAACATCAAACCAATATAATCGATCATAGTATTTGATAGACCATAATCAGTTAAATATTGTCTTACATTATAGGAGCCATACTCGTTCACAACAGCATCCCAACCTTTATTATTAAATAAATCTAATAATGGTTGAATTGCTTCATTCCATAGAACAAATGGAGACTAGAATGTAAAATATACATGTTTATGTACACAATTTATTTTAATTATGGAAGATAAATAGATGAGATCGATGAGAATTCTATGAGAAAGTATTTATCTAATTTGTTGCTTTCGATAAAAATTCCAAATCAGATGAACTAAACTTTTCTATAGAAAAACAAAAACACAAAGATGCGCGTGAAAACCAACCTTATTTTGTTCGTTTTCAGGAACTTGCATATTGTATTCGTGAGCAAGAAAATTTGTATTATTTAATCGATGTCTAACACCATTGATGTAAATAAATGTATTTGGGTTAGAAGTAACAAAAGGTTCCAATGGTAAATTAAATCTTTTTCTCAGATAAGTATCTGTTAATGTATGAACATCTAATGGTAATCTCATACCACCTAATTCAATTATTGTCTTTCCTGTATCATAGGTTAACAATCGTCCACCGGCTTTTTCATCTGCTTCAAATACAATGACTTTATGGCCAGCACGAGTCAATTCATAGGCCATCGTCAATCCAGTAACACCTATCGAAAATGAAATGAAGTTGTTTTACAAATGCTGAAAAAGTAATAAAGAAGCTGTTCAGGACGATGGACTAACCTGCGCCAACAATAGCAATTGTTTTACATTGCATATGACTGCATGATTGCAATCCAAATAAAGCTGTGTTGTTCATTTGTAATGAATATTCTTCACTAGGATCAGAAACAAATAAATTTCGTGCTCCTTCATTCTTGTGTCGCGAACGACGAACATCATTAACAAAAGCAGCATGAGTATAAACACTCAAGACATTCCTAATTAAACAAGATATTAATACCAAATGAAAGATTATTTTATTGAATGAATTCATTTTTCGAATACGTTTTCATGAATTTTTCTCAGTATATATATACATTGACAAAATTAGGTTGTGTAATAAATGATAAGATGAATTAGATAAAGAAACAAGGAAGTGACTGTATATGAATCATGACTGAAAGAACTTGAATATGTAAAAATTGAAGTTAAGTTTATGAAAAATTATAAACCAAACAAGACACTTAAATAATCTTAGAGTTATCATATTTTATTCGACGAAGATTTCTCGTATTTTTATTTAGCTTAAAAAAAGAGGAACAAAAACTCAGCATATAATCAACAATGTTATTATTTACTTGGAAGTTTTTTACAAGTTTGTGTTACCACGGAAAATTGTTTCTTCACAACGGGCCATCCGAAAAACCGAGCTAGGCTATTTAAATACCATTTTGAAACGAAATGTAGCTCATGTAATTGCCACAGCATCCAAAGAGAAAATGAAGAAAATAGTTCGTTTTCGTGAATTAGTAAGTTGAAGGGAAAATAGAACACTTGCTTTTCTGCGTGCAACAATATTAAAAATGAAGAAAAAAAATGTTTAGTTTCGCTTCGCAACTCATCGCGATTGGTTCTATATGTTTCTGGGAACGATTGGATCTATTGGACATGGTGCATCGATTCCATTACTTTGGTTTATGTTTGGTTTAATGACAGATTCATTTACAGAGTATGAGTTCAATCTTATTTCAAATGATTCTAAAAACCTCAGCCAAATATTTTATTCACAATCTATTCCTTCAACGACAAACGATTACCGCCAACAAAATAAGTAAGCGTTTGACTCTATTCATTCAAAATAAACAACGTTTTTGTTCTTTATAGAATATGTAATCGTTCAAAAATGAATTTAACGTCTTTAGAAGACATTCAATTTTCGAATAAAATTCAACATTATTCAATATATATAACTTGTATGTATATTAAACTACTCAGAATACTTTGATATTTTATTTTGCAATATATATATAATTATAAATCAATTGGAAACGATAGGTTTTGAGTGGTTTCGAAAATTCGTTAATAAATAAAAATTCGATATACTTTTCAGTTATTTAGCGATGAAAATAGGTTGTTCTCGAGGTTGAATTGCTCACTTTCTTGATAGCACACATAAATTTCAAAGTAGACTCTTAGACTTCATTCTATCTGTGAGTGGTTTACTGAGAACTTGATATGAGCGATAGCCTTTAGTTTTCTGCAGGGATATTTTTCTTCGGAAAGTCTGTCTAACTATAGCTGTTCTTTTGATTGAAATTCTCCATACACATGTTAATGACTTTTTATTTTTGGAAAACTAAGCTATTCACCTGGCAGATTAAATGAACATCTTGAATCATAATTTAAATAGAAAAGTTCTTTTATCTACTCAATCATTATTACATGACAGAATATTACAAGAAAACTAACACACCTTTTTTGAAAAGTATCTCTTAAACGAGTAGAAAATATTAGAGATAAGGATTTCGTTACATTTTTTTTCTATCTCACCTCTAGTCGTTTATTTGTTTTAAAATTCTTTATAGAATTTGTTATAATTTATAGTTAGAGCATCGCTAATGATGTTTGATAGTTCATTGAACTAAACCCCTACACAGAATAGAAGCCCACCCCCTTGGCTAGATTTCTCCGTTGAAAATCAAGGTTTACTTCATGAAAAATGAAAGGATGAACATTTCTCTATCAAACAACGCAAAAACTGGCATCAGGACATCCTTTGTTACAAAACTATAGCTTGCGGAACAGAGACACCACTCATGGGCTTCTATTCTGTAGGGGGGGGGGTTAATAAACTTACCATTTGATTTGTTTTTCCTTGTCAGCTACTTACGTAGATCGTCGAAGAAAATTCTAATTGCACTCTTCTCCATTAAAGTTCGAGTAGTTTTTGTTATGAACTATTCATTCGATATGAAATTTAGTTGTAGTAGTAAATGCACTAGAAAAGTTGCAATGACCTCACTTCGAGTCATGATCAACGTAACGGAAGGAGAATTCGAACTCGCTTTCGTTATCATTCTCTTCAAACAGAATATGTGACTGATATCGGTGATAAACGCCCCTCATGTATATTAGAACATTTGCTCGTTCTTTATTTCTCTTCCTATTGTTCTGTTTTTGGCACCGAAACTTATGCATCACAACAATGCTTATCAACTCCCTCGTCCTTTCACATATTTCATACCTATTCGAGGATGTGGGCGTGGCTATTTGTAGATGTAGATTATGAATACGATTGGATGTCCGAATATGTTTAAATATCAGCTAAGAGATCGTACACACCCCTCCACACCAACATATTAAAGTATAAATTCGAATTCATTGCCATTTCGGCGCCTCAAATGCTGCACAATAAACATCTTAGAGCTCTATGATATTCTGTGATGCACTTTGTTGATCTATCACCGAAGACCGTGTGTCACTAATATTTTATTAGAATATATGAACTATTATAGTCAATTGTTGACATAGCAGAGCATATAGTATTCCATTATCATGCTTGAATTATGTGATCCAGTTGATACTTCTCATCTGATTACATTCAAGATTACTTCGATAGCTCCAATTCTGTGTTCGAATGGCTAGAAAAATACTTTTTTAAATTTAATTTCAGTGATAGGCTTTGGAGCATTCGCATGTGCTTATATTCAAACATATTTTTGGACAATGTCTGGTGAAAGACAAACACATAGAATACGATATCGAGCATTTCAATCTCTTGTTTGTAATAAAAATATATTCTATTTCGATCGGCATTCACCAGGTGAATTAACAACATTAGTATCAGAGTAGGTGCTTTTTCATTGAATTATTATTTATCAGACGAGACTGTTTTCTTTTGAAGTGGTATTCGTACAGTGAATGATGGCATTGGTGAAAAATTTGGTTCATGTATACAATATCTATCGTGTTTTACGGCGGGATTATTGATCGGTTTTGCCAGAGGACATGAATTAACGGGTGTTATTTTGTCTTTGTTACCTTTGTTTACGATTTCTGTTACTTTATATTCGAAAGTATTGTCGATTCGAATTAGATTCTAAATGTTTTTGTTTTTTTCTTTCTCGTCTGATAAATAGTTCGGTGCTCAAATGGTCTCAAAACAACAAGAAACTTATACACAAGCCGGTCAATTAGCTGAAAAAGCACTTTCTGCAGTTAAAACAGTGTTTGCTTTTAATGGATCTGATTTTGAACTGAAACGGTAATGTTTCTTATAAGCAAAATAGAAGTGAAAACATATTTTCAATAGATATGAACAACAATTACTTTTAATAAAAAAAAATGGAATATACATGGGAGCAATGTTTGGTTTAGTTACTGGTTTTGATTACTTTACTGTGTTTGCTGCCGATGCATTAGGATTAGGATATGGAGCGAAATTAATTAGTAAACAAAAATATACCATCGGTCAAACACTAATGGTAAATTTTTGTATTTGGGGAAAAAATGATGATCCGATCAATACTATTATGGAATTTTTCAGCTTCAATGAGAACTGTATCTTGAAGCTGATCAATTCATAATAGTAAGACTTTCTTGAATATTTACAACAAATATTGCAGTTCAGATTTCTTCAATTTTACGCATTGAAATCATAAAACTTCGAACAATCACCCCTTCATGAAAATATAGTTTTGAAGCAAAAATACTAAGCTAGAGTATAGAAGAATTCTACGTCAAAATAAATTTCATCTGATTTAGGTGTTCATAAGTTTACATAATTTCACGGCTTGTAGAATTCGTAGATCTCCTTCTCTTCCGTTCTTTATCAAATCAGAACAGATTATTAGCTTCTATGGCATTATCTGTTAACATAACTCATTTACTAGAGGCGGAATCGACAGTCTTCAAGTATCCTAGATGATCTTAAACATGAACTTAAAAATTTGAATTTATAATTTAGGTTTTCTTTACTGTAATTAGTGCATTGTTTGCATTAGAAAGATTAGTACCGTATTTTCAAGCTATTATATCAGCCAAAGGAAGTGCTTATGCGATTTGGAAAATAATTGATCCTGAAAAAGAATTCCTTCGTGAGGAATCTTCTGGAGAACTCGAACCAACGGATATCGATGGAAATGTAGAATTCGTAAATGTTCATTTTGCATATCCTTCTCGGCCGGCAGTATCTGTTCTAAAGAATGTGTCATTTAACATATCAGCTGGCCAAACAGTTGCTATTGTTGGTTCAACCGGATCAGGAAAAGTATTGAAAGTTTTAGATTTATGTTATCTTTTAGTTCCTTTCAAATGAATTTTCTAATCACTAGAGTACATGTGTTGAGTTACTTGAAAAGCTTTATGAATTAAAAGCGGGATTGATTTTATTGGATAATCAACCTTTAAATAAATACAATATTCAATGGTTACGAAAACATATTAGTGTTGTTAGTCAACAACCGGTTCTTTTCGAAACCACTGTTATGGAAAACATACGAATGGGTTATAGACATGCAACTAATAGTCAAATTATTAAGCTTTGCAAAAATCTTGGTATTCATGAAGCTATTGTTAATTTATCTCAGGTATGATTTGTTGTTCTCAATCTATCCTACTAGAGTAATATTTGAATTCAAAAATTTCACTTTTAACCATCCAGAAAATATCAATTAATTTACACGGATAGAGCTTGGTGCGAGTAAAAGAAATATGTCGTATCGATTTTTGTACTTTAATGATGAGTTTAGAGAAAATGACTATTGTTCCTGATCTGTCGTCATCGAAAATAGTTGATGGCAATTTCTATGTTGATAGAGCTTGATAATGCAGATTTTATTTGTGTGAGTAGGACAAGTATGAAACAAAAATAACTCAAAATGGATCGAATTTAAGTGGTGGTCAACGTCAAAAGATTGCGTTAGCACGTGCTTTATTGAAAAATCCTCGTATTTTACTTCTTGATGAAGCAACAGCAGCACTTGATAGTGAAAGTGAACATCAATTGCAAAAAGTCATCGAAGAGGCATCCACAGGTAAAAGCTCATTTTATTTCTTTTTTTTTCATCGATGAAGTTTTGTTTTAAGATCGAACAACAATAGTTATTGCTCATCGATTAAGTACAATTCGTAATGCTGATAATATCATTGTTTTTGATTGTGGTTGTATTATTGAAACGGGTACACATGAATTTCTTATGAAGCGCAAAGGAAAATACTATGAACTTGTACAAAACCAATTAATCGACGATCAAATCGATACTATGTCGGAAGAGCAAGGTTAATAATTTCCTTTGGATTATATTGATTTCATTGATTGATTGATTTTAGAAAATGATTTAAATGAATTTCGCAACCAAAACTCTCCAATTGAGAATCAAATTGAAATGATACCAGTAAATATATTATTTTTTTCGATTGAATTAAAAATAATGTTTTTCACCATGCTCATTAAGAATGTCGCCATTAAAAAGAAAAAACGACATTTTTCATTTTTTAAATTACTCGCTTTAAATATACCCGAATGGTATTATATTGTATTGGGTTGCTTGACAGCTATAATTAACGGAGGAGTCGAGCCAGCTTTTGCATTTATTCTTAGTAAACTTGTTTCTGTAAGTTATCTTATTCTCAAATTCTAAATTTCATCATCGAAATTTTAATAAAATAGGTATTGGAAAAGTGTTATGTGTCTGCATACGTTTGTCACGTGAACTATTATATAATACTATTCATCGTTTGTGGTATAGTTATGCTGCTTACTCTGTTTTTACAGGTACTGTAAATAATCAGAGGTATACATCGGAACTAGAAAATCATCAGTTGCGATGAACAGTTCTAATAAAACTACTTTTTTTTATTTATAATCCAAATAAATTGTCTTTCTTTTTAAGAGTCGCTTTTTCTCACTTTCGAGTGAAGGTTTAACACTTCGTCTTCGTCTTCGTGCATATCGAACGATGTTAAAACAAAATGTTTCTTGGTTTGATCGAACTGAAAATAGTACGGGAGTACTTTGTGCCCGGTTGGCAACGGAGGCATCATCTGTACATGAAGTAGAATACTTGCAATGTCGGACGATTTTAATTCTATGAAAATTTCCTTGTTTAGGCGACAGGAGTTTTATTAGGAATTTCTTTAAGAAGTGTTTCTAATTTAACAGTTGGTCTTATTCTTGGTTTTTATGCTAGTTGGCAACTAACATTGATGATGTGTGCTTTTATTTTACTTCTGATTGGATCGGGTTGGTTACAAACTAAAGTTCTAACGCGATTTATTAAAATGGATTCCATTGCAATAGAAAAAGCAGCAAGCGTAAGAAAAGAAAATATAATTTCATTTCTTTTTTTTCTAAATATTATCTTTTTAAATAGATTTTTTCACAAGTGATACAAAATATTCGTACAGTTGTGCATTTGACCGAAGAAAAAACTTTTCTTGAAAACTACGCACGCATTATCGATGAACCTTATAGGTAAAAGAACTGAACAAAATACGAAACCTACAAAAACAAAATAATATTTTGCTTTAGAAAACTCAAACGTCGATCAAATTTAAATGCACTACTTTTTGCACTTACTAATTCAATCCCATTTTTTGCTCAAGCAGCTCTTTTTAGTTATGGAGCTTATTTAGTTAGAAAAGATAAGATCTGTTTTGATGATATTATTTTGTAAGTTACTTCGATTTATATTTCAATCATCGATGATTGATTTCATGCATCATTTATAGAATATTCTCAGTTGTCATGTTTGGTGCTGTATCTGTTAGTCAATCGTTTGCTATGGTAATTTTATGAGATGAAATTTATCTATCTATTTAAAACATTTAGGCTCCTAATTATGCCAAAGCAAGATCTGCTGCTAAAAAATTATTTGATCTATTTGATTTGGAATTTCAAGAACATACTAATGTTCAATCAAAAGTGAGGAAAAAATAAAAGAAACTGTATGAAAATTAGTTTTTCTATTGAAGAATAGTGAGGAAGATAGAGCACGCTTCGATGGAATTGAATTTAAAGACGTTACGTTTGCATATGAAAGTCGACCTGATGCTACAGTTTTAAATAAATTTTCGTTGAAAATACAACCAGGTAAATAAAATAAAACATAGCTTTCATTAAATTTTGTTCCGCCCTATAGGACAACATATCGCCTTAATTGGTAAGTTTTTGTTATTGTATTTGTTTTTTCGTATTTTAAATGCTAGAAACCATTAAAGGAGCTTCTGGTTGTGGAAAAAGTACAGCTATTCAACTAATCGAACGATATTATAATTATTCATACGGAAGTATAGTAAGTTTTTTGGTTAATTTCTTCGTATAATATTTTATTTGGTCAATCGATAGATAATGAATTCGCAAGATATTCGACAAATGAATATAAACGAAGTACGTTCCAAAATAGCCCTTGTTTCACAAGAGGCAATTTTATTTGATGCTTCAATTCGGGATAATATTAAATACGGAGATTTAACACGAGATATATCGGACAAAGAAATTATTCGTGCTGCTGAACGAGCGAATATACATGATTTTATTGATAAGTTACCAGAGGTTTAAAATCAGTTTCCTTTTCTTTTGTAATATGTCAGATTTTTTAAATTAGGGCTATGCAACAATGGTTGGATCTCGTGGCACTCAATTAGCGGGCGGAGAACGACAACGCATAGCAATAGCACGAGCAATAGTCCGCCGTGCTGATCTACTTTTATTAGATGAACCAACGTCAGCACTCGATACCAGCAATGAACAAGTTTGTAGAAAACAGATCCAAAAATCATTTAAGGTTAACTGTCTATTGCTTCTGTTGTGTTTAGATTGTTCAAAAAGGATTAGATGAAGCGAAACGTAATTCTACATCTATAACTATTGCACATCGATTAACAACAATTCGAAATTGTGATTTGATCTATGTGGTTGGTCGAGGACGTATCATGGAGTTTGGGGATCATGAGCAATTAATGGGTCAAAAAGGTTACTATTATAAACTTGTGCAAAGTTCAAAATGATAATTTTTGTTATCCATATTGAACAATTCTTTATAAATTAAATAGAAAGCTTTAATTATTAATATCTTGTTTTTTTTTCAAGTATTCTTTTATGAATTGATGAATACCTGTTTAAAACGTTACTTGCCAATAAAATATGAATAATTTAGGAGTCAATTATTCTATAAATACTCGATTACTAATACTATAGTTTATGGAAATGTCAATATTCATTTGACCGTGAGAATGTTTGCACGAGACATTATATAGTTTCATAGGCGATGAAACCAAGGGCACTTCAACAATGCGGGCTAAGTATTGGGTGCGTGGGTGTCGTATCTTCTCATTTGCGAACATAAAATCGGAAATCAAAATGTTTTAAATTAAATTTAAATCTTTTTCTTAGTTTGAAACTTCAATTCGAAAAAAATTTCAAGCCTCAAATTTTCGTTGTTCAAAAAAATTAAATCGTAGGCTTTAAATTTTCGCTTTTTATTTATTAAACACTAATTGAGAACTGTCACATATTACGAATTGCATAATAGAAATAGGAGCGGTCAAGGTCAACAATGTATCTTATTGACTTGAGAAACAGAAACAGAAAAACAAAATGAAAGAAACGAATATGAATAACGAAACATGTTTCCTTTAGAAGAGAGCACATATATATATATATATGAATATAGATATGATGACTCTTTCGAAAGGAATTCAATGAACAGAAGAACAAAACAAACACATAATATATATATATATATATATATATGTTACTACATCACAAGAACAATTTAATAAAATTGATATCTTCAGTTTTGCTAGTAGCTATCTAGAATTTGTAGAGTTCACTAAATATTGAATTTCATCATTTGTATTGAATAAGCTGTGATCAGTGGCGTAGCCAGGAATTTTCGAGCCATGGGCCGTTTCTCAGCTAACTTATTTTGCGGAGTGGGGACCAATAGGCAATTAAAAACCAATTGGGCTACAATTTTTGTTAATACCTATTGCCATTGCGAAACCGGTGTATACTGAAGGAAAACTCGTCACTATTAAATAAGAGGCGAGATTGCTCGCTTTTTTCCTGTTTTACAATTCTATTCATTATCTTTCAAATATTTTAGCATTTTATATAAAAAATCAATAGAACAAAAAACATCACGAATAAGATAAGTAGAGCAAAAATAGAGCAAACAAATACAAATAATAGGTGCAAAAGAAAAAGCACTATAAACCAAAATCGAATCGTCGCTGATGCTTTTGTACGAATAAATCAAGAATTTTCTTAGCATCGATTTCCACATTTTTATGGATGAATGCAGCTGCAAGTCCATTTAATCGGTCTTCAATCATGGTTGATCGACAATAAGTTTTGATACGCTTTAATGCACTGAACGCACGTTCTGCCGAACTGGTAGTAACCGGAAGAGTACCAAGAAAAACGAGTACAAAATGTATATTTGGAAAAAGAACTAGATCACAAATGTTAAGTAAATCGTTTATCCATAAATTAACGTAGTTTGGTTTGTTCACGAGATCGTTACATTCAATTTTCCATCGTTCTAATTCACCAAAAAGTTGAAAAGGTTGTGGTAGACGATCTAGAAACTCTTCTTTTAATCTCTTGTATAGTTCAGCTGTTGAACAGCTTGTAGCAGTAATACGTTCTGGTCGTAATTGAGTAAGTAGTTGTATACGTGAATGACTGAATACCGAAAGACGTTTGTCGGCATTAGCTTTTAATTCACAAAGAAACGGAAGAAATCCCTGATCGCGAAAAAATTCTTCTGGATCAAGAATATGTTGACCATGTCGTCGTTGATATGATCGTGGTACTACTGGTTGTACTAATAATTCATACGCAATTTCTTTAGCTTGTTCAAATACTATATTTTTAAAATAATCATTGGCATTAGTTTCCCGGGTATCGAATCTCTTGAGTAACGATAAAACATGATTATGAACGATACCAAAATCAATAGTAGAAGTTTGTAGAAGACGACTGAGTGGAGTAATTTCACTAAGAAGAAAGCTTGCGATGCATGTGCATACGATTGTTTCGAAACTATTCAC
>OENM01001152.1:0-40913 GCA_900239745.1 Rotaria magnacalcarata | reverse complement strand
TCTGGTCACCAGAACTTAAATTGAACCTTGGCTAACACAGTGATCATGCTAGAAAATTTTATTCTAGAGTTGATACTGTGTAGTACGAGAAGCAAGATGCGATTGAATTACAGCATACACAGTGTATATTATGAAAAATAATCCCCAAAAAAAATAATCCCCAATTTATAATCCCCATTTGGTTACCAGAATTGTTTTATCATCCCCAATTGAGGATTTTTTTGGGGAACGATTTTGGGATTTTAATTTGGGGCAAATGATAACCTACCACGCTAAAGCCAATTATAAATGCTTATAAATACAAAAATTATACAAATTATTAACATCGGATTTCACCGGACCAAATACTAAAACACTATTTCCAACTTCTCTTAACCCGCATGTAGTAGTTTTCAAATGACATTGATAACTACTTCAACTTCAAATATAATGCAAAACATCTGCTGTAAACAAAGAACAAAATACCAACTATTGGAGTATACATTAACATTTTCAAGCATATTTCGTAAGATTTCTCTTTTCATTGAGTCATTTATCGATTGTATCTAGAACATCAATTTGAAAAATATAAAATCCCGAAGGAGTTCAAACGCGAATCTAGTTTTGAATATGGTAACTGTCTGTTTTTCTCGCTAAAAATAACTGAAGTGTAGTGAGAAATCACAAAATTGCTATTCCATAGTGATCAAAATTACTCATTGAATAAGAGATACAATTTCGTGGTTCCTCTTAAGTTCTATCGAGTAAAGTATACGTGAGAAATTCTCAAGTCTAGTTCTCAAAAACAAAGTATTCCAGAAGACGAGCGTCTGGCTAACAGCATACTCCAGAAAGGAAATGAATATGCGATCATAAGTACAATACTACAGTTCAATTTAGTTTTGAGTGATACGTAGAATTAAACTTTAGATGGATTCTGAAGGAACAGAGCTTGAAGAATTGCAGGATTATCGTTTTTTGTGAAACACGAAAAAAATATTTTTCTCTATATTAAATCACAAAAAAAAAAGATCATTGAATAACCTCAATGACACAAATCATGATTAGAAGACAGTAAGAATTTATCGTAAAACATGAATATTCAAGGGAAACCAATCTAGACCATTGGAAATCTCTGCTTTCTATTGATGTCTAATGGGTGTTATTGAATTTCTTGACTTTCTTCAATAATTGCCTATAATACTATCGAATGCACTTGATTTCTTATGCTTGCTTCTGATTTTCCTTCACTTCTGTGTACTTCCGATGATGCCGATTGATTCATACTGCACAGAGAAAGATTGATTTCTACTGGTATGAATCAAAGAAATCGACTTTCGGCCTTGCTCTTCAACATATTAAACACGCCATAATCACATTAACGAATATCAAAAATAATTCGAGATGAGTGATTTCTTAACGATCTCCGATCATATATAATATTGTATAAGCAAGAGAAGCATTACACATAAGTGTCTCTGAAGTTAAACTGTCATTCATTGTCATATTTAGTAAGTGTTTAAAAGAATGAAACCGTAGCTTTCTGCTATTCATGATGCTCAGAAGGAATGCGTAACCACCAAAAGCGAAGTAATGAACATAAGACAGGATGATGGCCAAGTCTCCATATGAAAGTGATACATTTTACAGCTCTAGAACCTTCGTATTTCTAGGAGATTTAATCCGTTTTTATGTTGAGAAATCAACGGTTGCATTCAAGAACAAAAAAGTTTAGAAATAGGCAAGCGGTAATGGTTTTACTTGTATCGAAGATTCTTTCTAGTGTTGAATATAGCTTCTATTTCTGTGAGACATCTTATGAATGTTTGAACAATCTCAACCTTGTTTACCATCATACATCATATTTCAGCTGCTTCTCGAATATCAAAGATGACAAAATCAGATTTTCAAAAAGCAATGTGCCTCAATATTCTCTGAGTGGACTGGTTATGATGTGTGCGCATTCCATAATTGATGTTACTTTCGAGCAGGTCATTGACATTTTTTCAAATAGCAATAAATACAAAAATAGCGTTTCTTGTTTTCATCCGCTTCTGCACTTCAGCAGAATGGTTGGTAATCAACTAAAGAAGACACTCATATAATCATATTCATTATCGAAATCTAGCCATCGAAAACTGTCGGTCTTTGATACATTAACACTTGTATTATTCATGAGATACACCTACTTGCTTGTCTATTCAATATCAGCGACTTATTGTTTTATCACAAATTCTCGATGAGAAAAGCAAAACACTCATCATGTTCATATCTTCTTTACATGGCTGATAGAACATACTTTCCTATATCCTATAATTAATCTTGAAATATATTGTTCACTTCGTTCTTGGAAGGGAAATCTAGAGCAAAACGAGTTCTATGCCATTGAACAGCATGAGAAAAAAAAATTAATAATATGCTACATAATGAAAAAATCCATTATCAATAAAATACTTCAACAGGATATGGAAAACTTTGTTATTAATCATTGCCGAAATAATGATTCAGTACACGTGCTCGATTAAATTCTATCGAGACTTCCTACTCGTTTCAAACAAGCATCTTCCGTCCGTTGAGCATGAGTTCAACAAACCAATCATTGCGACTAGAAAACACCATAATTTCTACTCGTTCAATTTGATTTGATTTTATTCTTTGGCCGACAGGTTTTTATTTGTAAATTTTACTTAAAAAAGGACTATCTAATGAATCAACTGAAAACCTACTCAGACAATAAGTGCAGAAAAAAGTTGTTCATGATGTTATTAATAATATTAATAAGGTAGTAGTGGCTTTATTTTTGCTAAATTCAGCATGCATTTATTGAATTTAAGTATGTACTTCTATTCATTCCTAGAAATTTAAATAAATCTTAAATTAAAAACAGATAGGAAGGCGAGTTGATTTAAAAGTTGATAAAATCCGGTCGTTATATTATATATCCAAGATAGAAATGATCTTCTCAGTGTCTATATGCTATGTGACTTATTTCTATTCTTAGACAAGAAAACAAATTGGTATTTTTTCCTTCTCATTGCTATCATTATGAATGATTACAAAGAGCCCTTGAAGGCAACTAGCGTTTTTGCTCATCTTATGTTTAATGGAGTGAAATATTTCTCTATCACATAACAAAAAACGTCTTTTTACTAATGACAATTACCGATTTACATGATTAATGACAGATTTTTAATTATTTTCTCATGTTCATTGATAGTATATTAAAATAGTTCTTATGCGAGATGCACGTTTAATCAATAATAGAAAAACAGCATTCAATCAAAGAAAAACAAAAAAAAGAGTGTTTCTAATTTTTATGCGTTGACGAGTGCCTTCAATGTAGCCACAACATCTCCACGATGTTGACGTAAGATTTTCTCAGCTTTCGATCTTGGTAATTCAAGTTCTTGAATAATAAGTTCAACATCTTCTTTTCGAATTTTAACATTAGCCAAAACGGCTTGTTCGGCTTTACGTTTTGATTCATCAAGGTGACGCTTGTCATTAATGGCAGTTAAAGCCTTAATGAAAACAAAAGAAAATTATCGAGTTTTGATATTTTTCATAATTTACATTTCCTATTTTTTCCGAACCAAGATCTTCTTCATCAACACGATCAGTCACTCGATCTAGTTCTTTTTCAACCTTGGCATCTTCTTTCTTTTGAATGGAATTATTTGCTTGTTCGTCCTCTTTTTCATCATCGGAAACATTGTCTTCTGCTGCAGCAGCAGTAGGTGATAAACTATCAGACATTGTTCGATCTATAATCATAAAACAGTCATTTGATTGAGTGATCTATATGGTTAATATAATTGTTATTTAATTAAACAAAGAAAAATAAATGTTAGTCAGAAACATAGAAGTACACGCGACAAAACGAAACAGTAAAACAGAAAGAAGCGATGAAACTTTTTTGTGCTATTTTTTTTTTTTTTTTTGAAAATAAATGATTGTCATTCAAGTGTTGTTTATTGAAAAAAAGAAAAATAGCACAAAAAGACACAAAAGAAACATTAATCTTCTAATGACGATTGCGATTCTCGTTCCTCGACTAGTCGACTCGACTGTGTTAATAATTGATAGAGCTGTTCATCATTTAAACAGCCACCAATAAATTCTTCTCGACTTAGTATACCATCGGAGTTTTTATCCATCATTGTAAATATATTCATTGCACGTTCTTCAGCTTCGACTTGACGCTCGTGTTTATCGAGTTCATCGCCAATCAACTCATAAATAGCCTATTAAAAAAATAAGAACATATGGCATATTATATATCCAGATCAATCAATAAACATTTTGTTTTTCTAGTAATATGAATGTAAGTATATAAATATACTTACATTAATTATACGTCTCATCTCATTTTCATCTATTGAACCATCCCCATTACAATCATACATTCGGAAAGCCATTTCTAGCTTTGTGTCAGGTGTTCCTTGTGATGTAATATTGATGGCTTGTAGGAATTCTTTAAAATCAATTTTTCCGCTTTTATCTGAATTATTAAAATTGTATAGAACAATAATCATATCTTTATATAGATTTTTCTTTTCCTAATTTACCAGTGTCAAAAGCACGAAAGACATGTTCACAGAAATTTTCTGCACGTCCTTTGGGAAAAAATTGCTTGTAGATTTGAATGAATGAATCGCGTGTCAATTCACCGCTGGGACAATCTCTCTGTAATAAAGAAATAGAAATGTGATAAAAACAAAAAGAACAAACAAACATAAGATATCTATTTATACCATAAAACCCTTGTACCAAGCTTTTATTCTCTTTTCTGAGTATGATGTATGTAATTTTAAAAATTCGAGATCATCAACTGATAAAGCGTGCTTCGAGCTCGTACAGCCCATCAACAACAGTTGAAAACATGTGCGCCTTTGATAGATAAAATAAATAAATAAATAAACAATAGAAATATTGAAATTTTAAGTTTAGGTATTCAATAATAGATCAGTTAAGAAAACACAAATATTAGAGAATGATGAATTTATGGGGAGGACTGAAAATTATCAAGCACGATAATAATTTTCCGTCTACTTTTTTCTCGCTTTTCAAATACACGATGAACTTAGCTGTTTCATCAGTCATCATTTTATGCATATACATACATTCATCTTATATTAACACTATGATTTGCATAAATATATTTGTGCTCTATTTCTCAGATAGTGTTGACAACACTCAATGACAGTTAATCTTTTTCTTTTCTCGTTTTTCTTCTTCTTCTTCTTCTTCTTCTTCTCTTGATATAATTATCTCTCCTAGTCTAAAACCTATGTTCTCAACTACACATTCATAAACTCATAAACATAAAACCAGTATGTGTAATCGCTTTTATTTTATGACCATCGTTTTTTTAGCGTTCCTCAAACAAACACATATGCAAATCTAACGAAAGATTAAATGAAAAACTACTGATAGAAAAGTCATTGGTTCGACATTCACAAAAAAGATCAATATGTAACCATTAAAGGATGAGATGACAGAAGTCTATCCCTCTGTGGATTCGCATATAGACAAAAGACAGTGTGTAGGAAAAAAGTAAATTTATTTTCACTTCAATATTATCTTCTTTCTTTACTAATAACTTGTTACAACACTAATTTGATTAACTCGAAACTGATTTCGATCTATTGAAGAAAACTAGTTATATTAACATAACACACTTCAATCGACGTATACAACTTTTAAAACTCGATTACTTGCTGCCATGATTTCTTTTATTTTCTACGCTTCGCTGACGCTGATGATATTAATACCCATATTCATATGGTTGACATGTTTTTCCATATGTATTGTTAACGGTAGAAAACTCCAGATATCTGAGATGTAAACATACCGATGATAATAATCAAGTGCAATGCTTACCTAATTCGAAAGGAAAACAGATGGTTAATAAAAAGTTTTCACTCAAGAATTAGCTTGCAAGGAAAGGAAACGGATGTTAAAGAAAAGTGAAATCTCGTTTTTCAGGTGGAAATAAAAGAAAAAGAAATAAGAAAACTGATACGTAAAGTGAAGAAAAAAGAATATAATCATTGATATGAAAAAGAAGTGATTATCTTTTATATTGACGTCAAGACTGTAATCAGCAAATCTATACATGCATATACAATGCACAAGAGGCTCGTTTATATACCGTAATTAGGGAATTTCAACGCATTCGTAAGGTTGTCTTATATATATATTACATGTTATTTATCATCTTCCGGAAAAAAGTATATATATAGAAAAGAATGTGAACCGTAAAAAGAGATGCTAAGTTATTTTTTCCTTTGCTCAAGATTAAAAATCGGTGAAGAAAACTCGACAACCAATGAATATTAGTTCCTTTTTTTCCGAATGGCAGACAAAGAAGAGAGTGCGTTATGATATTCAACTACAAAAGAGAAAACCTAGCAAGGGCACTATCAATGATCGAGTACTTCGATTTCCCTGATGACAATTAGTCAAAATACAAAAAACAAAAATCAAAAAATTTCACGTTTAGCACAAAATATACAGTGCAGATCAACACTTTATTTTCCACTTGAATTAATTCTACGTACTCGTGTAAGATATTGAAGTGTTAACGCGGTACGCCGTGAGAAACACACCACCAAAATAATGATCTATTTCTATAGACGCGACCTAAAATTGACAAAAAAAAAAAGAAATGATATGTTACTCTGTTGCAATAGAATCCTTTTAACATATTGAATAAACAAAAAAGATAAATGAATAGTGATCTATTAAATATTGAAAATAATGTTTTTCTTTTCCTATTCTTTTTCTTCCGAACACACTCTTTCGCCCGGTGGTCTATTTAACGGCAATAATGATGCTTCTGGAATATATAGTGTGAATGACAACAACCGAGACAAGACGAGCGCGGCACACGAAGAAAAAGGGAAATGACGGGTAGGAGCTATAGTATTACTAAAGAGAACATCAGAGAGAAGAATCGACTAACTCACAAAGTGCACGGATTGTGGCATTAGTTATAAAAGAACCTCTGAAAGAAATTGAAGAAAAACTAGAGAGAAAAATATTAAAGAAAATAAATATCCATTAAGAATCGTCAACTGGCTATAATGATAGTAATCGTAACATGTAATATCATAGTATCTATATTCTTCAATGTTTATCTTCTATCTTATTCAAATATTTATGCGCCGCAATAACCATTCACATATGTGAAAAAGAAGGTTGTTTCTTTTTCCTTAAACGATATCGACTTACTCTCACCTATACTGACACGAGAAATAAAAGAAGAAATGAGTGTCAACTTAATGTAAATTCTCTAACCTCAAAGATGCTTAGACATTTGAATAATTGAATGACTCAAGTTGTACGTACAGATATACGTTCGTTTCTTTTTCTTCCCTTGTTCGTCGTCATTATTCGTCAGATTTTTTCCGGATGTCGTATAAAGGACGCAGTACGACCCAGCCAGAATAACTTTTCCGGATTTTAATGATTTTAATGAGCTAAGTTAAATTTCTATTACGATTATATTTCGCCGTTCGTAAGCATACGCGTATTGCATGTTAATTAAAACTCATCTGAAATAATAATAATGATCAAAATAAAAGGAAATATACTTCGCTCTTAATTGCTGTATAGAGCGCGCTCATTAAGCAGGAAAAAAGCAGTATTATTCATTATTACAATTAAATGGATAATAATAAAACAATAGGGCAATGATCTGAACCATAAACACCAGTTTGGTGTATAGTGTCGCAAAGTTTTTCTTGTAAACGAGATGAAATAATAAAATAATCTAAACGCCAACCAATATTACGAATCCGTGCATTACGAAAATAAGACCAATAAGTATAGGCATCACGTTCATCAGGATAAAGATAGCGGACTAAATTATATGAACAAAGAAAATTTTATTCTCGAGAGTTTTGAAAGTTTAATAGAGTAAATTTCCGCATCGATGATTGTAAATTTGTATATCAAGAGAATTCTGATGATTAATATCTCAAATAAACTGTCAGTAGTCAAGGGAAATTTTTAGACATGAACTCAGTGTTGTATGACTTCGGAGCACATTTTGTTTTAATTATAAATGATTAAAAAGAATTGTAGCATACATGAATCAATAAAACCATCGGCAAGAACTTTTGCAAAATCGTCACGTTCTTCTTGCGTGAAACCAGCTATTTTTGTATTTGATTTTGGATTGGCTAAATCAATACTCTGATGTGACACATTTAGATCTCCACACCTAAAATGCATCATAGGGATTCAATTAAATACACTAAAATTAGTCTCATTAGCTTAATTTTTATTATAATCATTGCTAGACGAAGAATTTCACTGTGTGACGTAAGATAGTATTTACAACAAGGTTTGACTGAGCAGATTGAATTTTTTGTTTCGAGTTTTTTTTTATCATTATTTGTCTTATTCTTGTGGTTACATTAGAAAAATTCTAAAATCGATTTCCCACTGCGTGAATTCTTCTGGGATAAGAATGCATCTTTGGAAAATCAATTACGGTACTTCGGACAGCTATCTACAGGAAGCAATATTTGTATTCGTATATTTCAAGAATTAATTTTTTTAAAACGAAGAATCCTTTCGAAATAAAAGATGAGCAAATTTGATTTTGATTCACAAGGAAAAAATTGCATCTATGAAGCTTGAATTATTGAACTTTTGAGTCTTGTTGACCATTAGATTCAACATGTTTCTGAAAGATTTTTCTCTCTCTATTATGACATGCCTATGCTGGTTCGTAGGTTATGATGTGGAAAAAATCAGAATGCTAGAGGCGCCGTTAATACTTTTATATTAACATTAGAAAGCGTTCAAGGGTAAACCTGCCTTTTCTATTTATATTCGACTGTTTGAATGTCTTATATTATCTTTCAATTAAATTAACTGCTAATGATTTCCCTAGCTAAATTGTCGTATCATCAATTAGAGAAAAGAATAAAGTCATATTTACCAGACGACAGGCTTCTTTTTATCAAGTTCTTTAATATAATTTCTAAATGCTTCATTAAATTCTTGTCGATATTCTAGACGTACTAATTTGCGACCGCTATTTGGTATATAGGATACAACAAAATAAAAGGTTTCATATTCAGCTGTTATAATACGTCCTTCATTGTCATGTTCAGCTATACCAATGCCGAATTTAACATCGACTGGATCAAGTTTTGTTAAAAGACCTACACCAGAATAACCAGCTAAATAATGAAATAAAAATTATAATTTCTTTAGTGAATCGATCCAAAAAATAAAGCTCTACCAGTATCGCCTGAAAGCCAGTAAGATTTATAACCTGATGGCGTTGCGTTAGTAGGAATTTTTTCTTTTTCACATTTTAATTCCTGAATAGAATCTTGTCTCAAAATCGTCTAATAGAGAAAAATGAGTATCTCTACTTGAAAACACATTATATCAGGTTGTTCTTGTTCAATATATTTTAAACCATCCTTGGCTAACCATGCACGAATACCATTTATATTCCACGAGGCAAACTTTACTGTTGGCTTATTACCATTTGATGATAAACGATCAGAGGTTTTCAATGTCATCGCAGTTGGTAATTGAATTTCCTCATCATCAACATCTTGATTCGCTTCTACAGTATTTATTTCATTAACGGATGTACTCTTTTTTACATTCTAAAGTAAGATTTAGAAATAAATCGATTCGTACAAACTCTAAGAGAGATTCAACTATGACACCAAGGGGAGGGGGGGGAAGTTGATTTTATGGCGATAGAATCATTCGGAATCACATGGAATGAAACACCTAAGAAATGCATGTCTATGTTTCTTATCATGCTTGATCGAACACATTTCATTGGTTAGAAGCAGTTAAGTAGTTTTTCACCGAATGGTAAAATAAATTTCACCATTTTGCAACAAGGAAGCAGATTTTATCAAACTCCTGTATACTTTCGAAGAAAATATACACGTTTGACGGTTAAAATCAAGGTTTTTGCAACTTCCTCTTCGCTCTAACAATGGCGTGTGAGAATGAAAAAACAAAGTCAAAGATTATTGGGTAGATTTCTATAGCATAGAGGAAAGGCACGTAAGCAATAACGATGGTTATATTATTCTAAAACTCTGTACATTCTAACTACGTAGTCTAAATATGGCAAGTTTATTATTTAATGCAACGAAATGGTGCTATTGTAGATTTCATTCAGTAGATCGAAGCTATTATTAATTTAATAGAGTAAGAATAGGATGAGCACCATGTAAAATTATGAAATAGCTCAATTCCAAATTTAGAAAAAAAAACTCAACTTATATCTCATTTTTTGTCAAAACAAGTAATAGTGTGTGAGGCACTTCCTAAATGATCAAATCAATGCATATAGCAAGTTAATATGATAGTCAAATAGGCGATTGAAAGAATAAAATGATATTTACACTTCATATAGCGGGTGTTGCATATTATCATTGGAAGAAAAGAATTGAAGCATTGAATATGTAATGCACTTCACAATAGAAAAAACGTTTTCAGTCTAACAATATTAAATGAATCTAATAAATTGTTTGAATAATACCAATACATGCACGCATTTCTCACATGATTAAATATACGAGCACTCGTATCAGCTATAAACAGTTGAAATCGTTTTGGATGATTTATTTGTTAAGTTAACTGAAGCCCTTTCACATTTATCTCAAGTAAACAACAAATAGAGTTTCTGAATTCCACATTTTCATTCCTCAAGAGACTAAAGCGATAAGTTTTCGGACAGCTTTTAACCATACCGACCAGATTATCTAACACTTTTCTGGTGCATAATCAGGTCCCCAAGCAATTTTCAACTGACCGAGTCCAAAACGATTCTTCGACTTTTCCAAGAGAAATCACCTAGAAAACTTGACTGGCTGCTGGAATCAGCGACATGAGTCTATTTGGTACGTTAGAAACTGCTCTAAAATAGGGGAGATCCTTTATCTTTCATTTCCTTTATACTAAAGGATAAAGATAAATGATTTACTGATCGCTATTTCCTAAAGATCAAGAATTCATTTATCTTTGTTTAGTACAGTAAGACTTAATGACCACTCATATTCTATAGCCTATTAAGATATCAATATTCTTCGATGTTCTTTGCGCCAAAACTCTTACAATTGCAAATTTCTATCGCTTTTGATAATGAGGAAATGAGAAAGTTTTCGATCTACGCGATCTCTCTCGTTTCATACATTACGCCGATTGTTGTATTCGCAATCTTTATTTCGAATAAAAAATTAGCCGCAATGAAAGAGATCAATATATTACTAGTCGACGATCTTGACTTCGATCTGTCCAGGTTCTTGTTTTTCTTGCTTGTCAGACAAGATTATTTTTCTGCTTAAAAATCAGGCAAGAATCATTTCTTGAGTTAGCAGCAAGAATTTTACCTGATTTTCAAGAACGCAAGATTCTTGACGGAAAAGACAAATTTTGATCTACCAGCCGAGATTCTGTCTACACGAATCTTGCCTGGTAGATCAAGATTTGTCTTTCCTGTCAAGAATCTTGCTACCGTCTTGGACAAGAATCTGGAAAGAATGATGTTAAGACCGTCGACTAGGGATTCTGGTTACAGTCAAAATTTGACTTTGTTTTGCGATTCCTTGAAAACACGATGCTGTAGTGAATTTTCTAATTTAGCAAGCATAGAGTCAATCGGGTCCTATGTATCAATTTCCAAAACTCATTAATTACAATACGATCGGATTCTTTTGGATTCATAAAAACGTACATTTTAGTAGCATCTCAAAGTAGTCAATTAGTGCCAGACAAAGTACAGCTAAGCAGTAAGAAATAGTGAGTCAAGCAAAATCTGCAACTTCTCTTTCTACAAGGACCTAAGGTAGGCGTGAAGGACTCTCGTTTATAACTAACATGGAGAATGAATGTCTTTTCTAATCCAATTGGATAAGCTATGTTTTGTTGCGTTCTGTTGACACTCAATGGCTATATGTTACTTAGTCGCGCTCGTAAGTCATAAGATTTCGGTTCTCGGGATGATGCACCAGTCGGGAGCCAGCACAAAACCATTCTTATATATTCATGTATTTGTGATTTGCTGTTCTGTGTGGACAAGCTGTAGAACATCGTGCGCGATGGTCTCAGTATGAGAGACAACATACTTCACACAGAATGTTCTCTCCATACATATAACAAAAACTGTATGCAGTTTTTAGCTTAACTAATGATGACGTCAACGCGAATGGTCAGAAATACACAATTTCAGTCCCACAAAGTAGTTTTCGTATATTCTTCGTGATGCTGTTGTTACATCGCAGTACTTTCTCCGTCTGGAGAGTCACAAATAATGATGTTCGAACGAAGTCTATAGAATATCGTGTGGTTCTCAACTTTTCACGAAAGATTGGCGCTAATATACACAAAGAGGCTATCTTTTGTGTTTGATACAGACAGCAAAATGAAAACTTAAGCCAGCTACTTGAGCGCTCAGACTACTTTATACTTGTTGGATCTTACTCTCTTTATTATCCTTCACTTCTTTATGTTTGAGGATTCCTTTCTCCATACCATCGAACTTTCACAGGCTGTGTATATATTAACTATGAGCTCCGGTTTCGAAATCAAAGCAACAGTGGTAATCAGGATGGAAAATAATGAAAACGCGAGAAACAACAGTAATCCAATTTCTTTCATGACTTAGCTAATGTTGATTCCAACAAAATCTAACATTTTGACATCATTGCCAAGCGAGAAAGCTCACTTGCGACCTATAATCCTTTGATTGCTCATGATAAAACAATGAAACAAATCGCACTGGTTCATTCGGTTCGATATCGTCCCAATATGATATTTGATTGCTGTGAAATGAGAACCGATATACTTTTGACTGAGATTCAGCAATATACAGATTATGTCTCTTGTGCTCGACTCAATGATTTTTACGATCATAAGTGAACCGATTTTCCTATTGAATGGAATGATCGAAAGTCTTCAAAATTCATTTTTATAATGTTTCTATTGATGTTACGACATCACCGCCGAGAAATACAGTGATATTCATAGTGATTCCAGAGCCGATGGAATCACACAGAATCAGCTATTTCCCCCTTGTATGAAACACAATGTAACTATTTTTATTAATCATCTGGAAATTCGTTTTTATTCCATCCATTTGGGGATTGATATCTTCACTTAATATGTCACTAACGTAGTAAGAAAGAAGATGCTATTGACATAAGGTCTTAATATGTATATAAATAACATCTGAGGTTCAATGAAACGTTGCTAAGGTGTCAATGGCAGGAGAGGAAAGAGACGCTACTAAGGCGCGTATATGATGGCCTGTGAGAAAGAAAAACCTTCGGCAAGGATGTTTGCCACTTGTATGATGTGTGGTTATCGAGTATTAGGAATTAGTTAAGTTTGACGTTTTCATAGTCATGTCTTTAATGACTTCAGGAAGACGGTGTAATGACTTAACATGTCATTCTATCTCTCTTAGATATACAGTAAAGTGCAAAAGTCGTTGACCTCAGTATGAGTGAACCTTTTGTAAGCATATCTCTGGGCGTTTGCGGAACAATTTCTTTGGAAATTTCTGGTAGATGGGATAAGGTACATATGTACCTGTGAGTGCCACGATTTGTCATAAATAATTTTTGTTTGATATAAAATGTCTCGATAACAAAATCGCGTGTAGATGAAAACGAAGTGTTCAACTATTTTACATTTTGGGCACAATGGCCGATGATCTCATAAAACCATTGCCCGTACTGCGAAGATCTCGATCAAGACTGTTAAGTGTACTGAAGCCGAGAGTAAACGAATAACGTACAGTATATGATAGAATCAGTAATACTCGACACAATACACTTACTGTCACCGACAGTACAGCACTTGCTCAAATTATTGTAAAAGCAACGAGAAAAACAAAGGAAATGGTAGAAAAACTGCTTCAGGATTGAGGTCTAAATGTGTCTTGATGGGCAGTACAACAATGATGCCAAACACAAAAGTGTGATAGCTGAGCAATTCTTCAATAAACAAGTCTCCATTAGAATCGACCGATCGTCAAATAGTTCGTACATTAATCCAATAGAAAATTTATGGTTAATCATCAATCGTCATGTAGAGAACGAAAACCAACGAATCTCAGAGAGCGGGGCAAGTTTCTGCAAAAAGAATGAAAAACAACCGGACATAGTCACTGTAAAGCACTTCATGAAATCCACGAAATCGAGATGTTATAGCTCGGATTGAATGGGAACGAGAAAGAAACAATTATTAATTGTGATATTCTAGTACATCGCGCTGTACTCTATTGTTGCGCATAGTTAGTTTTTCTATTCATCCTATCTACAATAATAAATATTTGAAGTACTGAGGACAAAGACTTTTGCACGCTACTGTATTGTGCTTCTTATTTTTGAGTCACTTGATTTAATTAGTTGAAGTTATAGTGTTCTTAGACTATATTCAATGTAATTTTCTCAATAATAAAAACTATCGGGAGAATATGAATCATTTCTAATATAGACGTAATTGCCTCCAATGAATCGTTTCATAGTCGTCTAAGATTGTAAAATATGAAATAAAATTCTATTTACTTTTTCTGTTGATTCTGAAGCTTTTCGTTTAACACCTTTATTAGATTTCCGTTCATCCGTCGTGGAAGCCACGGTAACAATCGGTTCGTCATCTTCATTAGATTTTGAATCTCTCTTGGATGTATCGTTTTTGCTCAGTTTTCTGTTCGCTGCTTTAGGCATCTAGAAAAAAAACCAAATGAAACCAATAGATTCCAATTTAGACAGAAAATTTTCACACAGATTTATAACCAGTAAATTTAAGAAGTGATAATGATTTTTAAACTACACACTAATCTTTGACAACAAACAATAGATTTTTTTCTCTTTTACTTCTATTCTCAATCCCATAATTTTCCTTCGAACATCCAAGGTTTTCGATGTCCGAATTTCATTCCGATTTTCGCTTCTGGATATTCATTCGCTTGAGATATTAACGGTGGATCTGGTACTTCTAATTTTGGTGGATGTCGTTCTAATGATCCAATTCGGAATGGATCCGATGGTACAGGTCGTTTACTATCATGCATTCGAACCATCGAAAAATAACCAGGTTCAGGCCGTTCTAAATTCATTTTATTTTTAGCGCATAATTCAAATGCTTTTTGTTCTGCTTTACAACTGAAATTTAAAAAAACAATGAATTTTGATGAATAAAATAGTAATTGTAATTAAAACATACTGATTGAATGACATTTCACCATCTTGAGAATTATCCAAACATGTCCAAAATGTTGTAAATGTATCATTACACGTGTCACGTACTTGACGAAAAAAGTCAATAGAACATAATGAAACTTCTTTGCCTTCCTTTACACATTTTCTTGGATCTTGTTCTTCCTAAATAAATCGAAGTTATTACCATAAGGCATATTTTTATTCTTGACTCCAGAAAATGAAAATATTTTTATAATTAACTAACTTAAATAAATCTAAATTTAATGATCATCTGCTATTATAATAGAGGTTAGACGATAAGCATACATCTCAATTCAACGACATGTTAACCAATAATAGGATAACAGAAACCAGATAAAAAATGAGCGTGACTCCAAGAAAAGCAAGGTTCTTTGACTGACTGGTCATTCCATTCTCACCTGTCGACATAACATAAATTCCTAAAGCAGAAACAAAATTTTATTTTGAATCGGAAAAATGTATTTTTTTTTATGAAGCTAACTTTAAATTGTAAATCACAATGCTTCGCTAAATAAAAGCTTCCAGCTCGAAGTGCAGGTGACGAAATATTCACTACTGGACATTCAAGTTCTTCATATGTTGGTAATTTCAAATCATTTGTAAAACTCATAATGGTCTAGAAGAAAGAAGAATTTTTTTGTTTTTGCACAATTCATTTATCGTTTATTGATATTTAAACAGGAAGAAAAAAAAACAAAAACAGATTCATTTACAGAACTAATAAACATACATTATTGAGATGATAAAAATTTGAGATTTGCACACAATTACACACTGAATATTGCTTGATAACAATAGATAGATAGATAGATAAAAAAGGAGAGAGAGAGGAAATGGAAGCAGATGACATTAGATGTCGTGATAGACTAGTCTAGTTAAACATTTGTTTGTTCAAAAGATTCTGGCGAGACCAATAGATGAATATGACGTGCTAGACGCACCGTATTTTTTTCTTCAATTATATCTTGAGGTGTGCATANATCGATCTAAAATTGAGAAAAAAACATTTCAATATAATTCTTCGCGCACACAGTTTGACTTTGAAATCTGCGATTCGGTCGCTGACGTGTAAAAACAGTAGGTTTGCGCTGTGAACCATCGTGTAATCTGTAAATTCTCAAATTCAAAAATTGTTCCAGGACATTTAGAAATTTTTGTGAGGAATCACACTTTAACAAAAGCAGTTACTCATCTCGTCAAATTAACTAACTGAAAGAAAACTCGGTGGCTTTTCAATAGTCTAACTTTTACTCGAAAGATAAAGGCTGCAGAGTCGCTGTGGATTCAATAATCAGTGAACCACTTGTAAGTGAATAAAATCATAGTTATAGCAGGAAAAATAGCCTTCTGCTAAATTGTGACTTGTAAAAGAGTTCAAAAGTACAATAGACTACTATTATGTGCGTGAAGATAGAAGTATTGTCATAAATCAATAGAAAAACTTATCTAACTACTTTAAAGTGTGCAAAATAAACTTGAAATTATTTGAAAATAAAAGCAAAACTATAACCAAAATTTCTTTGAAATTGTTACCCTTTCGTTTAATGAGCAGGAATCAATAAATAAAAATATCGGTTCTGTTTAGTATTAAAAACAAAAGTTTAATATGAATTACATTCGTACTATTGTGATAAATTCTTCTATTGTAATTAGGTATTTCTTGTAACTTACTTCTGGGACACCAAGACGACGACTTGCTTCAATAAAATTTTCAACATTTCGTCGACATTTAGCTAAGGATAATCGTGGCTAAAGTAAAATATCGATATTGATTTTACCAACTGAGATTTATATTCTTACAACTGCTTGCGAAGGTACATGAATGCTTTGAACAGCACGTGGCCGAATTTGATTGATAAAGTGACACAAAACTACGCCATCACTTAATGCATAACTAATATCATCGGGTAATGTAACTTTAACACGGCTTTCGACTGTCTAGAAACAGTTAAAAAATTCCATAGAAAAGATTTAATAGTACTTTCAAGACTGCAATCAGTTACGTATATAACTAAATGTTATCTTTAATTAGAGATCAAGCAGATTTTCAAGTAGAATTCAATCGTTTATGAAATAAAAAGTTGACTATTTAAAAACATTCTCTACTATTTTTGATTTAAGACTATTGGCATCGACTCAATAAAAAAAAACGTATTGTTCAGTTTTTCATCATAGATAGATCTTATAGTCACTTGAGACCTTTCCAAGTTTTAAATTAGAAAAATTCAACCATGCTGAGATATCAACTTATGGCATAGACGATTGTTCTTTTGAAATAGCGGAAGGCAAACCATAGACAATTTGACAGCTGTCAAGCTGAGACTCGCCGAGTAGAGGACAGATGATTTCGTGCCTTTGTCTCTCTTCCAGTCATCAATTATCACACTGCAAGAACGAGAGAATTCTCATCAGACAGAACCTTATTCCCAGGTAGTTTTGAAAATTCTTGTCAGCATTTCCACTAGAGTTTTTCTGTAATATCTATTTACTTTTTTCATTTGTTCTATTTGAATATAATCTTCTTTTGCATGAAGTAAATGCCGACGCATAGTAAATGCTGAATTGACTCCTGGACTATCTAATGGTGATTGCTGATGTTGTCCGTTTATTATTGAATTTACTAAAACCGTATCAAACATTTACTTATTTTCTTGCATTTTTATATTTACTTCTTGGTTGCATATGAAAACCAGGCACATGTGCAACAGTCGACTAATCCAAAAGAACATCAATATCAACAAAGCATAGATTAACAATAGAACTTACATTGATTGGACGGTCATCAAAGTAACGTAATCTAGTTAATCGATTGTGTTGTGGAGATAACGATTTATCAGATATATCCTATAGAGAGAGAGAGAAACAAATTATATGCAAATCACTCTTTCATACTATTATACCGTTCGAGTTAAACTATTGTTCGGACTCGCTAATAAACTCTGTGATGACGTTCTAAAGTAAAATAATAATTCATAAAATCAACATTCAGACTGTCTTTTGCTTCTTACGATGATTGATCCATTGTGTCTGAACTTAGCATAAATTGTCGGTTCGTTATTATTGTACTATCATATTGTATTGTTGAGCCATTCGGTAAAGTTTTTTGCTTATAAAAATGTTTAATATCATTTCCACCGGATATTAAATTAGGTTCGACACTAACAGCACGATTTGATCGTTTTTCGTATTCGTCTAATGTTGCATTTTCAATAGATATCGAACGTTGATATGAATTATCGTCTTTATTTTTTTCATTCATTGTATTAATTAATGATTCATTGAGAATTTTACTGGGTGCCGATGATTCACAACTTGATAATTGACGAGTTAATGTTGTTTTATTCGATAACCATGAACGTGGCTTTTGATAATCATCTTTCGATGAAAAATTGAATAATTGCATGTTTTTACTAGAGCAATAAAAATTTTATTTACATTAAAAAATATCTAGATTCTAATTTTTACCTGTTCTCCATTTTGCGTCGAGCATCTTCACGCTGTTTTTCCATTTTAGCAAATTTTTCATCATGAAATCTTCGAGCAACTTCACGGGCTTTTGCTCTCTATTAATTTTCAAATATTTAATGAAATATGCAAAACCAAAACTGTCTATTTTACTTGAGTCTCAGTTTCTCCTAATTGTTGTAACAGATGTCGTTTTAGTTGTTGAGCTTGATTTTTCTTTTTTTCATATTCAGCTTTTTGTCTAGCTAATTCCTACGATATTAGACATAGAAATCAATTGTCTATTCTAATAAATATGATATTAATACTTTAGAAAATTCATCAGCTAAAGTAAGCATTAGAGTAGGTTCATTTCGAAGGGTATGTTCACTGGATATGCTTAATATAGAATCATCCTACAGAAACGATTAAGACAACAATTAGCACCAACGAAGAAAATACAATATCGATTTGCTTACGTCACCAACTGTTTTTTCACTTCCTTCGGTTGTTAAATAACCAGAATCAGATGGCACCACAGTCGTTCGGAGTTTTATACCATATTGCAAATTTCTAAAACAAACGTATTGTCTTTATTGATTAGAGACAATCTAGTTGATACAAAGATAATTCTCAGTCGAAATTCGATCGCAGTGGTACTAGTGTCTCTATGCTTTCCATATCTGATAATGATGAATGCAAGAGTACTTTATCATCTCGAGAGGTTTCCTTCTTAGACGTTACTGTATTTTTGAAAGATATTTCTACTTCTATGATGAAAACCTACGAAACTCAATTAGCAACTGCAAGGATAAATAAATTCTATAATATAATCAATGTTTATCTTTTTTTTTTATTTTACCTTGATGCTTGATATGAAAATGAATTTTTATATTTTTCATTGATTTCATGTTCTGTTAGAATTCCACGTCGCTTCTCTTCTTTCATTGCTTCGATAAGTAGAAAGCGCATTATATGAAGTAAACCAAGAGTACATATCTAGCAAGGATTACATTGTAAAAATTAGTTCCATTAAAAAATAATATCCTACCGAAGATGGCGGAAATTCTAGTGGATTATTTTCAACATTAAGTTCAATTAAACTATTCATGTCTCGTAAATTTAATGGTAAACGAACAATTCGATTATTTGAACAATCCAAATAGATTAATTTCAATGAACATAATTCTATAGAAATCAATAAAAAGAAAAATATAACATTTCGTAGAAAAAAAAGTGTATTTTAATAAAGCTTAATCCCTTATAAATTTTGCTGCCATGCAAAATAATTTAGTATTTATTTTTTCTTTGACCAGATTAAGAAAAACATATTTAAAGCATTAGGATTTAGAAAACAATACCTGATATTGTAAATTTAAATTAACTGAATAAAAGACTATGAATTTTCAGTCGAAAATTCTCTATCTTATTTTACCTGTTGGCAATTCAATGATCGCATTTCGACGAATATTTAATGTACGAAGTGTTGATAATGTTCCTAGTTGATATGGTAATTGTGTTATATCGTTAGCACTGACATCCTAGTTTTTAAATAGAATTAATTAATCAATAACACTCGAAACAAAAAAAAGGAAACACATACTAATTCGATTAGTTTTTCTAATTGACCAATCTCTTCCGGTAGTGAAACAAGTCTATTATTATTAATAATTAAAACTTCTAAATTCGGTAATTTACATAATGCCGGCGGAATATAGGCAAGTTGATTGCGACTAGAAAGAAATAAAGAATAAAATACGGTTTTATTTTGGTTCGTCTTCAAAATTGAACCTTAAATCAAGAGTATGAAGCATATGAATTTGAACGATTTGCTCTGGTATGGATTTAATTGCATTGTGATAAAGAATTAAACGTTCAAGAGAAAAAAATGAACATAATATACGTGGAAATTCAACAAAACGATTACGAGACAAATCTATTGAATAAAAAAATTTTAAGACTGAAAAAACGTGAGAAATAAATAAAATTAAAATTACAAACCAGCAATAGTTGTATCAGATAGATCACATTTGTAATTAGGAAATTCTCGAAGCGTACGTCCACTCAAATTAAGTTCACCCGTATGACTCGCTTCGTCAAGTGCACGTTCATTACTACGATTTAGATTATTGATAGATATATTTTTGTTTTTATTTACATTAACATTTGATGTTGCATCACGAATAAATGTGGACGACGCGGCCATGCATACACATGCAAGACTTCTATTTTAATACTATTTACTAATTATTGATAATAAAAAATTTTCCGTAAAATTCATGGTAACGATGCATGGACAAGCATTTTATTTATGTTATTTACTCTTGCGATGTATAAATGCAAGAACATGGAGAATGACCAATGAGAATTTACGAGAAGATGTCGCTAGNTTTGAATAATGACTTATTGATAAGAAAGATATATATATGTTGTAGGGCAGATTGAAATTCAGTTCAGATTAAAATAACTTCGATTTCAACAAAGAAAAATTTTAAACTGAACTAGTTCAGATCAAAATTATTTTAATCTGCACTGGATTTTAATCTATCCTACGACATATATATATATCAAGTTACATGAAATGTAGAGAGATTTTTTTATTAGTTTCTACAGATGACTGATAACAGAAAAGTTGTTCATGAATATTTGTCATCTAACTGATTGTAAATGTTTGATAAGCGTACAGATCCCTCCAGATTGCAAGATTTTTCAATAGAGCGAATTCTAATTATCTAAGAAATATATCGGGTTCGCCACTATTCATTGAATACTAAAAGAATCTCATAACTTCAGGATGATTATTCACTACTAATTCAAAAATTTAATTGAAGATATCTAAATATCGTTCGATCGAATCCGAAAAATATGAACTCGAGAAGACTCTAATACTGGATTACATGAATTAAAAGTTTCAATAAAACTATTCTATCAACTGGATAGTTTTCAATTCGTAACTATACGTCAAGCTTAGAAATACATTTTTATGAAGAATCATAGTTCTAGTCACTATATTGAGATTTCGGATCATTAACGAATTTCGTCTAATCAAGACAAATACAAGATTCAACATGAACACTTTTATGACGCAACATGATTTACATAATCAACAGGAGAGTGATGGTAAATAATATATCATGGACGTCACACTAGTATATAATATACTATTAGAATGATACTGTTGGATACACACTGATATTTGAGCCTATGACAGATGAACCTTGCAACACTCTCGAGCTAGTGGCCGCTGTGCCTAACACGACGAACAACGAGTTAATCTAGTTTATGTATGTACATAATAATTAAGATCAACAGTTGAACAAAGCTTTTGATCATTTGAAAGTATGACTTCGCGTTTTACGATCAAAGACTACAAACAAGAATTCTAGTTATTCATTCATATGTTCATAAAGAGTACGTATTTTACTCATTGTTACACTAGATTTCAATCTGTGAGGTGCAATCAATTCCGAATAGATCATCACAAAAATAAAAACAAGAAAAGAGTTTACAAATTGTAAAAAACTTGTACTTATCTCGAACGCTAATCTTTTTTTTTAATATCGTACATAAATAATATGTTTTATTCTATGTCAAGTTAACTTGATCCGAAAAAAAAAACTTTTATAACAAATTGTTTATTTCCTTTATTTAATTTTTATCCATAATATGTACCCTTAGCAATTTCACACTGAGCAACGCATTAGATAATATTAGAGCTTATTTGAATTATTAAATGAATTTTTAAAGTGGTACGGTGATTTGAATCACTTCAATATGAAAAGAAAATATTAATGCCGACATATAAAGTAAACTTGATAGAACAATTATTAATATAAGTTGAAGTTTCTGTGGCTATGAAATAGAAGTAAATAAAATTGCGCAAGTCTTTCTTTTTTTGTCTATTGTTTTTCGTTTGACCAATAATGTTTTTTATCGATCAATTAAATATTTTATTATTACTATTATGTATCGACATTATTTCTCGATGTTCTGTTCGTACATCTCCACATGGAGCTAGAAAAAGTGTTAATGAAGCATTGTCTAGTAGTATACGTTCGTTAAATCTCGATAGCGATACTGAAGATGATGTAAATCAATATGGAATTGCACGTCTAACTTTATCAAATCGACGTTTTACTGATGATGAAGAAGAAGAAGAAGAAGATCAAAGGCACAGTGATGTTGCGAGTAGTAGAATATCATATAATTCACATTTTTATCGTCGATCAAATCGATTTACATTGAGTGAATCGGATAGCGATGATGAATTAAGTTCTCTACGTGATCAAAAATTGAGAACATCAGAAGTAATCTATTAAATAGATATTAATCATTGTATGCATGCATATAGATTTTCTTCAGATTGGTTCGGATTCGTCATTCACTGATCAATCGGATAGTGACCGAAGTCGATTTTTATCTGATCATAGTAGTGACGGTGATGATCATAGGACTTTAGTTGGTTTTGAATCACCTATGGGCCAGAAAGTTCCTGGTTACAATACACCAACACTTGGTGTCCTTGGTGATCGTTCGAAAATTTATAGTCAACGATTTCAAGCTTCAGTAATTTGATATCTATAAAGAACATTGGCAAGATTAATTATTTTAGAGTCCTCAAGATCGTCAAGCATCAAAACAATTTATCGTTGCTGATACTCCAAACTATGAATGTGTTTCGTTCGATGAGTTTTTATCACCGACATCAAATGGCCCACTGGGCTCTGGTCAAGTTGCTTCCTTAAACGAACTTTATTATTCTCCAATTGGTGGTTTTAATCTCGATAAAAATTTAGTAAATAGTTCGAAACGAGTTTCTTATGTATTTTCTCCTTGTTTCTATTTGTTTTTCTACAGTGGCCAGAAGTAGATCGTCGTTATATAAAAATAGCAAAACCTCCATTAGCTCCAGGCAGTCATCTTGTTGGTACTCTATCAGTAACAGGTTTTGAAATACCAAAAAGATTTCTTCAAGCTAATGAATTCGGTCGACAAATTAACAATGAAGCGTTGAGCAACATGAAATGGAAAAAAACGTTCATATCTGGTAATTCAGCAACTGTATTCGGTATTGAATTATACAGTAAAAATTTCATACTTAAAATAACTAAACATAATTATATGATGGAGGATGACATACCTCGATGTGTTCATAGAAATGATATTAAATCCTTACACATGTCTGACAATGCATGTAGTCATAAACCTAAAAATGGACTTATTCAAAAAGCTTCATGTTCAGCTGATCCTAATTTAGGTAAATGACGATAATGATAAATTATTTATCTTCCAAGAGAATATTTTTAAGTACCACTTGAATATTATATTGCGGAGAAAATTGCTCTTGCAAACGGTTTCGTATGTAACGAATCTCATTTATTACTCAGAATATCGATAGTTAGTGTATTAGATGCCAGCTGCAGCGAGTATTTCAAATACATTTGCCAAAGATATAAATGAATGGTATCTAATATTCGACGAATTACCTGGTGTATCACCATTAAAATATGGCGAAAATATTTTAGAACGTCTTGCTAAACCATTAAGTAATTTATAAAAATGTCTTTTGATTTCTATTGAAAATAAAAAAAGTGATATTTAGTTCGACAGCAATTAGAAGCATTGAAACAAATAGCTGATTGTCATATAATGCATCTGTTTGTATATATAGTAGTCTTTTATTCTAGAATAAATTCAGTAAACTTAAACTTAATTTTAGTGATGCTCATTGGGGAAATATATTGTATTCTAAAGAACGTGGTATTCGATTAATTGATTTTGGTCTTGCTACCATTGTTGATCGATTTGAATTGCCTGATCATAAAGCGACATTAATTGTAACATTTACTTTCGATCGATGTCTAGATTGTCGAGCATCACCGTTGGGACGTGATTTTGAAAAATCAATTAAAACTAATTATCCGATTAATGGTCGGACTCTAATTTCTCATCCATGGTTACAATATTGAAGCAAATAAAACTTATTTGGATTCTGCTGAAAAATAAGACTTCAATAGAATTTTTCTTTTCTATGTAAATTGAGAAGAAAAAAACAAATTTTTTGTTTGCTTTATTATTTTTTTTTCGATTATTTTTTTTCCACCTACATCTATTCGATCGTACGACATTCAAGAATAAGACGAAAGTTTTATAGAAAGAAGAAAACAGTATTAAATGACTTCCGACATATCAGCAGATTTCAACTCATTTTCCAATGTTGAAAACCAAACAATAACAAATAATTTGCGATTAGAAACAACGGATTTTAGTAAATATTTACGAAACATAGCCGGCATTCATGTGTCGTATTTACCTGTTGCAGTGATTTGTACCGGGCTTGATTTGATATTTACATTGATAACGTTAGTGATGGGAAGTACAAATATGTCCGAGTGCCCAATTGAACCATTAATACCAATTTATTTAGTCGTTATATCTACTATTAATCTTGTAATGATTATTTTAACTACTATTGCTATTATTCTTCATATGAGAAAAATCGATGAAGATATACTTGCATTCTTTTATGTTAATTCTTCGGCTATTGTTATTTTAATTTTACAATTATTTAGTTTTATTTGGCTTATATTTGGATCTGTTTGGACCTTTGATATTTACAATGATGTACAATATTCTCAAATAAATCAAAACAATTATTGCAAAAGCAGTCTTTATAAATATGCCATTGTTTCGATTGTTTTACAATATATTATTCCTTTTGTTTTATGTGGTGCTAGAAATGCATCATCAATCAGACGCAAGATACATTAAAAACAAAACGAGTGTCTTTTTACAATTCATCAATAAACTATTTGGTATTACATATAATCTTGATATTGATATCAAAGAAAATCCTTTATGCTATGTGAAAGAAGTTTTGTCCTTAGTTTGACAACGAATTATTATTATTTTTGAAATGGTTAATATGAACAGATGAAAATAATACATTTGTTGTTCAATGAAAAAATTCATTTGTCATTCATCATAAGAAAAAAAACTAGATTTCATTTCAACAGAAACAAAAAATATCAACGAAATAAACCTTCATATGACAGCTTTCATAGGTGTGATTAAAAACACTTTGTGTTTCATACGAAATAATATGACTGAGCATTGAATGTGTCATCGATTATCATCAATCTTCTACGACCAAGAGGATTGATAAGACATGGAAACGATGCCTGAGAAGGGCAAATTAATGACAGGAACACGTATAAACATTTCATGCTGTTGTTAGAAGCTATGCGTGCTACTTTACAAAGTAAATGGCATGTAGTTTGATTTGTATTGCGGTTAGTTCGTTCGTTGCGTTTTTTCTCTTTCTGGAAAATTTATGACAATTAATAACTCACATTCTAAACAACATGTCAAATTGGGACAATCAATTGCTCGATTGCTTACTGTATTTATTACATATTCTCAATAGAAGTATTTCACTCATTCAGCTTACTAGTATCATTAAAGTCGTTAAAGAGACTTTGATGAGAACAACACGGATGCCCATAGTAGTAGTAGTAGTTCAAGTTCGAGTAGTGAAATCAAGTCATTAATGTCAATAATCGTTAGTTGTCGATGTTCTCCTCATCGTTATCATCAACATTATCATTATTTAGTATTTCTATTCACTTTCTTTTGCGGCGCCATCTGATATTTCCCCCAGTTCTTATCTTGTCGTCATCCTTTTCTCATACGTAGACATAAAAAGTCAATCTTTGTCATTTGTTGAAAATGAGTATGAGTGGAGTTTTTTCTTTAGCTTTTCTTTTTTTTTTCATTGATGTGATTTAGAAGCTAAAATACATGACTATCTTCATATTTAGAATGGCGTGTGTGTCATAGAGCGCATAAAGCTATTCTTTGTACATGACATCAGGGTAATCGACAACGACAACGACACAAAAAAGAAGAACGAGTATGCGAGCGAACAAATGGAGCAACTGAGCGTTCCAAGAATGGGAAACGTTGCTCGTTTCTCTCTCTCTCTCTTCTTTCTTTCTCCATTTTTCACTGAAGCCTAATGAACACGACTGTCGTTTTTCACCATAGTCAACACACAAGTGGCCCTCGGCAGTAGATAACTTCCTGCTTACTGACTCGTGTGCGTGTGAATGAGTGACCGCTTTGAAAGGACGGAGGAAGAACAAGTTGGGAGGCGGAGAGTAGAAGAAAAGAAGAAAAAAGGATTGGTACCAGACATTCTTTACTGTCGGTATTGTGGCATTTTTAGATAGATAGCTGTTGATGTGTTGTTCTTCGTTCTGTTGTACATACGTGCCACGCTAATGTCTTGCGTGTTTCTAATAACAGCCCAATGAATAGATGATTGTCTTAGGAAAATCTTAGCAAGCGCTTGTCGTTGTTGCTTCTCTCGTCTCTTCTCTGTCTGCCTGTCTCTCTTTCTTTTCTTACTCTGATCTTCTCAATGAATCGTCGCATTGTGAAAGACAGAGAGAGAGAGAGAGAGAGAGAGGAGAAGAAGAAGAAGAAGAAGAAGAAGAAGCACCACCATGAGATAGCGAGACCGTTTTTCTATTGCACGCTTTTTATTGTGTGATTTCGATAGAAACTGATGAATTTTCTTTCTATTCTTTTCTTTTGTATAATGATAAAACTCTTAGGAGACTACTAGAGTGCATACATAAAAAAGTGTGTGAACTAGAAAATAATATAGTCATCAAATGCAGGTAAGCAATCTTTTATGAGAAATATTGATAAGAGAGTTAATCGAAAGGTGATCATCACAATAAGATGGTAAACAGAGCATGAAAAGAAAGCATATGTTTAATTCTAGAATATAAACAATCTAGTATTTTCTTTACTTACAATTAAGATTACATCGATTCACTTACATTTCTAATGATAGTTTTCTTGAGTAGTTGAACTATTGCCTTGGTCTTCAATATAGGCAAGCCGACAGGCACGATTGCGTGAGTACCTCTCAATACTAATTAAAAAAAAAACAAGACGACAGAATGCTCAGGAAAAAAAGTAGTTGCTCCATAGCCTGCTCAGTCAGCTTAAGACGAACAGCATGAGCTACAATTTGGTCGACTAAGTCTGCGCGTCAACAATAATCGATACATGTACTCCCTAGTGTCTAATGATAAGAAAACACAATCGGCTTTTTTTTTTCATTAACATTATTGACCGCAAATACTAGATATCGTCTATAAATGTTTATATGAATATCTTGTCTTCCAGAGTAATGAAATTATTCTATCTACATCCACTATTTCGATATTGCTCCATGTCTATCACTACACAGAATCATGTATAATAATACTTGTATACATTTATATAAATAGCCGAATATTATTTTTCTATGGTTTTCGTATTGTAAAACTATACGTATACGATAATGTCTGGCATTAACCTTTTTTCTCTCTTGTTGTTTAATTTCATTTAAATTTTATTCGGTTAATGATTATCGAAATACAAGTTTAATCAAAGTCTCATTAACTAAATAGACATACATATATGTATGCATGCATGCGTATTATTTCATCTTATCAAAATAAATCTCTGTGTGTGCGTTCCAATCACGATTATAATAGAAAGATCTTTGTGTTTGCGCTTTTTTTTTTTTATGTAACCATCAAATGTGTAGAGTGCTGTGCGTGTAGATGGATGGATGGATAGATGGATAGATGTATATTCCTTATTTTCTTCGCTTCGATCGTTCTCGATGACTTCGTCGAGCCATACTCTCTTAAGTAATGATGATGGTTGCAACAGGAATAGCCGTATTGCATATAGAAATAAGAAGCTCGTTTCTATAATCATTTTTTGATAATGCAATGTAATAATAGACGTAAGAGCGAAAGAGAATTAAAAAATGGAACAACGATGAATATAATATTATTATTCAAGTTGAAAACACACATTTATTAATAAGAAAAAGTAGAAATCACACATTTATTAATAAGAAAAGGTAGAAATCATTTTTTTCAAAATATCATTGGATTAAAATACTTGAATAACATCATATTAACAGAGAGAGAGGGAGAGAAAATGAGAAGTAAGTGAATGATGATTATGATATATCAATAACTTCATGTTGATTGAGTCGCGATAAAAGATAAAATTTAATTCTCATGAGAGAATCTTATTTCTTCGTTCTTTTTTCTTCTTCTTTCAGATCTAAACAGTAAAACTATGCCTGATGATCACCATCAACGGCAGCATAAAGAACAACAATATAGATGGAATTAGTCAGACAACTCGCTGGTCTCTCTGTTTCAAATTTAAGACAATTTCGTGATGATGATTCTTATGTGGATCGACTCAGTCATCGATATACAACAACTATATGTGTTGTTTTTGCTATTCTTGTCACGACTAAACAATACGCCGGTAGGAGATATAAACAATGGTTTGTTGTTGTTGTTATTACTATTAATTGTATTTTAGGAGATCCTATCGATTGTTGGGTAAATATTATTGTCGTTGTTAACAAAATCATTTTCCTTTGATTGGTTAGGTACCAGCACAATTCAAACCATCTTATGAAGCTTACACAGATAGTTATTGTTGGATCGCTAATACTTATTGTAAGCAATAGAATTAATGTTAATATTATTTAATCGAGCAAAATTTGATTTCTATTTTTATTAGATATTCCGATTGATCAAGAATTGCCTGACGAAGAATCAAGTCGACGCAGTAAAGATATCGTAAATAATAGATCATTTTGATGTTTTAATGTAGTTATTTGATTCTAATTCGTTTTTTGTTTTGTTTTTCATTTCTACTTCAGCTCTATTATCAATGGGTACCCTTCATTTTATTATTTCAAGCATTCTTATTCTATTTCCCTCGTGTTGTTTGGCGTACACTTAATGTAAGATCAGGTCTTGATTTAGTAAATCTTGTTGATGCAGCCATAGTAAGTGATGATTTTTTGTTTTGTTACTGAATGATTAATTTTGATTTTGTTCTTTTAGAAATATGAACAAGTTGAACAGTATGAATCCCGAGATCGTATAATGAGTTATCTAATTGTTAATATTGAACGTTATATATCAGCGCGAGCACAATTAACTCGACATCACATTCAGAAACGTTTTTCATGTATTCGACGATTTTTCCAATTATGTTTCTTTTGTTCGAATCGTCATTACGGAAATTATTTGGTTATCGTCTATTTTCTTGTCAAATTGATGTGGCTTGTTAATGCATTAGCACAATTATTTTTATTGAATGCATTTCTAGGCAATGAATATTATCTATTTGGTTTTGAAGTCATTGAAAAATTATTTAAAAATCAACGTTGGACTGAAAATCGACATTTTCCTAAAGTGACTTATTGGTAAGTTTTTTTTTCTCGAAAAAACAAATTGAAATTGAAAGTTTTCTCTATTGTTTCGATTAGTGATTTTAAAATTCGAGAAATCGGTATTAATCATTTTTATACAGTACAATGTGTATTACGAATAAATCTATTTAATGAAGTAATTTTTATTATTCAATGGTTTTGGCTTATATCAATTAGTGTTGGTAGGTTTATAGAGAGGAGATTTTTCTTTCGTCTATGTTTCATATATTTATTATTTCTAGCAACAATTTATGATTTTCTTGTTTGGTTATATCATTGTACTGTTTCACGTAAGTTTTTATGTCTGTTTTTTTTTTGTTTTGAAAAGTCACATCTCCTGGGAAGCGTTAATGGAAAAACGGCGCATGTAAATTGCAGAATTCTATTGGGAAAAAATAACAATTTTCTATAAAGATGATATTTTTTTTCCGTCTAATAAAAATTCTATTGAAAACGATTCGAGATCTAATTTTCTTTTCTATTCAGGTGAAAAGATTCATTTTGTTAAACGTCATCTTGGTATAATGTCATCTTTTAATCCTCAAGAAGAACGTCAATTAGCACGCGAATTCGTTTTACATTACTTAAAAGACGACGGAGTTTTTGTTACACGTTTATTGTCAGTAAATAGTAGTGATCTTGTTGTAACAGAAATAATCAATCAATTATGGACCCGTTTTAAAACAGTAAATCGTCTTTATGCAGCTCCACTTCAATCTCAGTCGGCAAGTTCAACGGACAACAATATTAATACGAGTACACTAGGAACAAATCTAAATTATCAAAATGGAAATACATCAATAAATAATTATCGACCACGATTATCTCGCATTCCACCACCTCCACTGCCATCGTTTTTACATCGCACACTGCAACAACAATTAATTCACGAGAAGCCAGAAAATATTCAAGACACTTCTACATCTGCAAAGGATACTGACGTTTAAAAATCAAAAAAAAATAAATAATGAGAATGTTTTGTCTGTGATACTCGTATTATATATATATATAAATATAAATGTGTATTTATAAAACTAAAATGGGATCTCAGGAAGCATCTACATTATGATATACATATGCAACTTTCTTTTATGTCAGTCCTAATTTTTGTCTTTTTACTGTTTTGCTTTCTTTTTTTTTCTTCGCATGTTTAATTTAGAATGATATGTGCTTTCCGTTTTCCCGAACAAGTCAATAAAAAGAAAAGAAAATGTCAGTTTTATTTCTTTACGGCATTCAGAACTAAACATATAAATTAAGAGCATCTTTGTATATAAATTATTATATTTGAATAACTTTCAGTGTTTTCTGCCAGAAAGAAAAAGGCAGTCCGGAAGATTTAGTTTTTCTTTTGTGTCGGGAAACATCCTTATTCAATGCTAATTGGCGGCTGTGCAAATACAGAAATAATTATTAGATCTTATAAAGAAAAATACAATCTGATAAAAATAACAGGAAACGTGTTAGCTAAGATATAGTTATGCATGATAGAAAGAAAAAAAAGAATCATTGGTATAATGTCAAGGGTAATTATTAAATGTCAGAATAATGGGTATTATACAATCATTGATAATTTTCAAAGGGATTATATTAGTGGATTGTTTGTTGTATGTATCTGATTAACACTAACAACTCTCTCTCTCTCTCTCGCTCTATGTGTATTGTATAAGAAAGAAAACTATTTACAATTTTATTTATGTTTGAAAATAAATAAAACGCGAAATAAAATGATTCTCATCTAATCTTATGTTATCGAATAATCAGTAGTTTTATCACGATCCATTAGGCTGATTAATCGCATAGATTCTTGATATGTACAGAAAATTGCAGTTATTCAGATGATATTTACGATGATATCGGATCGAGGGCTACATCTGGTTGTGTATACCAGTGTCATTTACCATCGTACTCACATATATTTCTGGTAAACGATGAAAGAGATAATTTTTTTTCTCCATATTTGCATTGAATAATACAAAAGAAAAGTACTTTGGTGATAAAATAATATTTTCTATGCATGTTTTTCTGTTGTTATTGCAAGTGATGGGAATCAAATAATAACAATACTGACTGCTAAATTTCTTTTGATCTTTAATATGTTATAATTACATAGTTTCTAGATAAATTATCGATACGAACTAAAAGGTGGAATTTTTAATCATATTCTATCCATGTACTTTTGACAATGCACCGATGTTATCTTTAGTTATTCTTTTTAGTTTTTATTAACTTTCATTTATCTTTGCTAAGATAAAGTAACATTCTAGCGGACAATGAAACATCTGAAATTATTATTTACCGCAACTGTTATTCGCATAAACTCTCCTACGTGTTATTCATGTTTGAAATATCATTTTAAAACATAAGAAATAAAGAAGATGTACTCATACTGATATGCATACGAAATATCATAGGTAATCATGCAAGTGATCATACTTTCAATGCATGATTCGAAACAAGCTTATATCATAACATGCATACTATCGCGTTTAACCCTTCAAGCATTCATCATATGTGATAAGACAATTGAAGTTTAGCAAATAAAAGTAGATCTAAATTATTATATTTTAATTTATACAAAAAAAAAATAAAAAATCAGCCATGTCAATTTTATCTCGTTATGGATATTCATCATGGAATCGAATGAGTACATTGAATATATTAATGAGACGTACACAAACGGCGGTTTCATCATGTAAAACAATTTAGAAATAAATAATTTTCGGTTTTTATATTTTAAATTTTACTGCTTTTAGTATTTCACACCAATGGAATAATAAAACCAAAAAAACCATCAATCTCATGTCGTACTGATATGAAAGATGCACGTCGTATTATTGTTAAACTTGGTACAGCGTTGATAACACGTGAAAATGAAGATGGTCTAGCCATAGGACGTTTGGCATCAACAGTTGAACAGGTGTCACAATTACAAAATGAAGGCCGACAAATGTTATTGGTAACTAGCGGAGCAGTTGCATTCGGTAGACAAGTTCTACGCAAAGAAGCTATGATGACAATGACAATGAGAAAATCCCTTTCACCTAAAGATATTTTACTCAACAGTCGTTTGGCTATTCAAAGACAAGCATGTGCTGCTTTTGGACAAAAAGGTTTAATGTCATTCTACGAACGAATGTTTCAACAATATAACATTGGTGTTGCACAAGTATTGGTAACAAAAAGTGACTTCTATAATGCTGATAGTAGAAAAAATTTACAAGCGACACTTGATGAATTACTTAATTTAAATATTATACCTATTTTAAATACAAACGATGCAGTTGCACCATGTACAGATACAGATGCTGAAGTCACAGCAGCAAAAGATGATATTGTAATTAATGATAATGATTCATTGGCTGCTCGTTTAGCTGCTTTAATATCAGCAGATTTATTATTAATAATGAGTGATGTCAATGGTCTATATACAGGACCACCGGAAGCAGAAGGTTCAAGATTGTTGAATACATTTTGCCCGAAAAACGATTCACAATTAATTACATTTGGTGCTCGTTCAAAAGTGGGTACTGGTGGTATGGAGTCGAAGGTAAGAGATTTTGCTTTTCTTTTTGCTTCTCTTTTCTTTATTCAAGAAAATGAAGTCATGTTTTTTTGTTTTTGTAGGTAAAATGTGCGTCATGGGCACTCAATCATGATGTTGGTGTAGTTATAACAAATGGACAAATCGATAAAGCTATTTTAAATATAATTGATGGAAAAACAATTGGAACATTTTTTACAAATATTCCTAATACATCGTTACCAGTTGATATTCAAGCCATAAAAGGTTTCATTGCAATATGTTTTGGTTATAAATTGTTATGTTTTAAATTTTCGTAGCTCGTGATGGTAGTCGACTTTTACAAAAATTAACAAGCCATCACCGTAAAGAAATAATTAATAAAATTGCATCAAATTTAAATGAATATTCAAATGATATCCTACAAGCAAACAAACACGATTTAGACGAAGCAATAAAAGGAGGTTCGAATTTAAATTCTTTTTATTTCATTTCGAAAAAAATCTATTCATAGGTCTTAAATCATCTTTAATTGAACGTCTTGGTCTCACAGAAAAAAAACTGCAAACATTATCACTTGGACTTCAGCAAATAGCTGAAAAAAGTGATGTACTTGGTTTGTAGAGTATATTTCTTACGCAAGTCATTTATTTTTGATTGTCACATTGAAACTATTTAGGAAAAGTTGTTCGTCGAACACGTCTTGCAGATGGGTTACTACTAAAACAAATTACAACCCCAATTGGTGTTCTTCTTGTTATATTTGAATCCCGGCCTGATAGTTTACCACAAATAGCTGCACTATCAATATGTTCTGGTAATGGTCTTCTATTGAAAGGTGGCTCAGAAGCTAAATATTCAAATGAAATATTAACAAAAATAATACAAGATGCACTTGAACCACATGCACCACGAGACACAATTGCTCTAGTAATTATTAATCATATATTTTTAGCATTCTAAAAATTAAAAACGATTAATTCTCATTATAATTAGATTAGTAAACGTGAACAAGTGTCAGATCTACTGCAATTAGGAAAATATATCGATCTTGTTATACCACGTGGTTCCAATGAACTTGTACGTTCAGTGCAAAAGCAAAGTATACATATACCCGTATTAGGTCATGCAGAAGGTATTTGCCATGTATATGTTGATAAAGATGCAAATTTAGATATGGCTTTACGTATTGGTAAGCCTTTTGTATTAAAGAAAAAGTCGGATCTTTTATTATTGGCATTTTTTTAAGTACGAGATTCAAAATGTGATTATCCGAGTGCTTGCAATGCTATGGAAACATTACTTATTCATAAAGATCTTATTCGAACACCATTTTTTGAATCACTAATAGAGTTATTACGCCGTGAAAAGGTTTGTTTTGTTGATTAAAATAGCCTCATCTTTTTCAGTACATTATGAAATATAAAAAGAAACAGTAGTATCTATAAATAGAAATATCTTTTTTTTGAGATTTTATCATAGAAAGAAAATAAATAGGCTTTCTGTCAGATAATTTCAATTGAAGAGACAAGGTCGTTTCACTAAAAAGAAAACTATTAAAAACACATTGATTCCATTATAAAAACTAATGATTAATAAAGAATATGAGAAAGGCTTACTCTCTTTCATTTAGGTCAAGGTTTACTCGGGACCTCGTTTATCAACAATGGTTCCATTCCCACCACCATCAGCAACGTCGTTACGCGTTGAATATGGTGATTTGCAATGTGCTATTGAAGTTGTGGATGACGTCAAAGATGCCATTGAACATATTAATAAATTTAGTTCTAATCATACGGATTCAATCGTAACTGAAAATCGTAAGTATTTTATTTATACACAGAAAAATACAGCAAAGAAAACAAAATATATATATATTTATTTTTTGATTTATAGAAAATACGGCCGGCAATTTTCTTAATAATGTTGATAGTGCATGCGTTTTTCATAATGTTAGTACACGTTTTTCCGATGGTTATCGATTTGGTTTAGGTACGTAGAAAAGAAAAGCAGAAATGAAAAATTCTAATAAATGAAAGACGATCATTAAATAGGTGCTGAAGTTGGCATTAGTACCGGTCGTATACATGCACGTGGTCCGGTTGGTATCGAAGGTTTATTAACAACCAAATGGATCGTTGAAGGTCATGGTGATGTTGCTGCAGATTTTAGTGAAGGACGTAAAAAATTTGTCCATGAAACATTAGAATTAAGAGATAATTCTGTAGAAGAAAAAAGCAATTGAATAATTTTTTTGTTTTCTATTTGTATTTATTATTTTATCTGTATATTTGAGCTACCACCATTTTGTCGAAAACAACATTTTAATATTCTACGTAACGCATAACGAAAATCATTATTCGAGAAAAAATAAAGAAATGGATTAATAAATGTATTTGCATATGTTAACCATAGGGTTTTTCTTAATAGACTATTTGATACATATTTATTACCGAACGACCTTTGCACAGGCCACAGTATTGTAAATGGTAGCCAGGAAACAAGAAAAACAAATATAAGTACGCCAAGTGTACGTGCCACACGACGTTGTTTAGCTAAACGCATTTTTTGCTGTTGTTGTCGTCGTGCAACACTCATTTGTCTGTGTAATAGTGAATCCGTTGTTGACATAGCACGTCTATATGTTGAGTTACGTGCACGACGAAATGGATTATTATTGGTTCCCGCTGACGACCATGCTGATGTATAGAAAAGTTTTTTATTTGAACGTGCTTGAGAATTTTCACGATATTCTTTAAATGAACCCTTATTGGTGCCAGCTGAGCCTCTTGCACGTCCAAGCCATACAATAGCATGAACAGCACGACGAAATTTATGTTTTGTACTCGTGGGTAATTCATGAGCTGTTTGTAATAATTCTTGTTGCTGCTGCTGTTGCTGTTGTGTCAAACGATACTTATTTGTTTCCATTGCTGCCACATTTTTAATGGTACGCATTGTGGCATAATTAGTTGTCATACGTGGGTGATGATGATGATGAATGTAATTTATATTATTCATACTTCCGATTGTTGTACAACGTGCCGTTTGCTGATGAAAATTTGATGTGCTACTTGCTGTCGATACAGGTCCACGTCCGCCACCAGTTTCATTTCCAGTGCCTGTCAACGGATCAAACACAATGGTTTGCGATGTACGACGTCCATTGTTAAGTTTAACTTCTGTTAACCAAACTAATAATTTACTCATTTGACCATGTAATACACGGAAGATTTTTATATATAATACAATCATGCCGATCATTGGCAAGAAGAACAATAAGATTGTTGCTATCAAAACATAAATAGAACGTGCTTGTAAATAACAGCCGTTTTCAGGTACAACAATTGGTGAACATCCAGGCATATAACTATGTACAATAACACCTTTGAACGAGATATTTAAAAAAAATGAAATAATAAACGAAAATAAAAATCTCCTTATCAATTCTTACCTGGTATCCAAACCATTGCTGGAATCAACCATGTTAGTATAATTAATGAAAATGCTCGTCGTACTGTACGTCGCTTACGATTCATTTTCGATTCAATTAAATATAGATAACGATCTAATGCTATCGCAGACATTGTTAAAAAAGATACGGTACAAAATAATAATGTACAACACAACCATATATTACATAATAGTTCACCAAAAAGCCATTTACCATTGATCTCCCAAAGTGATATGAATGGAATAACTGTTGTACCGACAAAAAAGTCAGCAACAGCTAAATTAATAATTAAGTAATTGCTCACCTTAATGACAATTTCAAGAATTAACAAAAACAAAATTATGTCAAATGAACATACGCTTTTCAATCTTGGTTCTACGCATATAGCAATAACAATAATTATATTACCGAGAACAGTGATAATCGTTAGTGCAGCAAAACCAATCAGACGTGCAACCATTCTTTTGTTTTTGTTTTTCTTCTTCTCTCACTGTTAAGTATTAACAAATGAAAAGAAAACGATTTTCAGTAAGATATGTTACTTAACATAATTGACTATCTATTAAATGGTTCGTCATTGAAAACACAGCCATTCTTAGTTTCATCTTTAATCTCGTTTTTCTCTCTTCACACACACACATATATATATACATATATACGATTTCACAATCTATCTCTCGTTCTTTCTCGCTACACATATGAGAAGATGCATCAAATGACAAGAAAACCTCTATGGAGTTAAATTAGAACTGCTTATTGAATTCATAGAAGCGTATATAGACGTCTAGTCTTGTGTCTTACTTTCAAGAGAATAGAACAAAAAACAAAAAAAAAATAGTTGTCGCATGCAAAAGAAAAATTAGATGTTATTTTCTTCTTGTTATTTTAAATAATGATGAAATTCTGAAGGCGTAGGCGTGTTGAATAAAAATATTCAAATGAGACAATTAAAAACTTCTCGTAAATTTATTATAAGAAATGACTATTGCTCTCGCTAAATGAATAAATAAGTGCCCGCATACATTATGCCAAAAGCATTAGTGATCATATATATATATATATCGTCTACAATACTTTCGACTTCTCATTTTTTTTTTGTTCTTTATCTATCAGAAACAAAAAGAAGAAGAAATCAAATGGGAACAAAGACAAATATTCTCATTTTCGGAATCTATCATTACAATTGATAGAAATATTTTTATTGAGAAGAAAAATCAAAAGAATTAGGGCTGCTAAAAACAATACTTACATACGAGTACGATGCAAAATGCAGATAAGATTTTTCATGCACTAGTAGGGGGACATGCTAACCTTGTTCTCTTCGCATTAATATAGCATTTATGAAAAAGAATAGACCTTATGAATCGATCGTACATCACTTGGACGACATGCAAATCTTGACTGAGAACATCGTGTCGACAAAGAGAAAATAAGCCGTCTTATTTTAGAATTAAAGCATAGAATGATCATTATAAACAATATGAATACATCGAACGAGAAAATATGACTATCGACATGCACGATGATCTAATTCAATTTCATGTAGTTTTTCTTTTTTTGCCGTCGCTTGTTGTGGATGAACAACAGCCAGTAGCAACATATTAATATTAAGATATATATATATATATATAAACATCGATGTTGTTGTGAAAATTCTCTAGTTCGATTAGAGACCGATTTTGACGTGCATGGAAATGATCCAGACTACTAGTTCTTTCCTTTTTATTTTCTATAATGATAGCGATCATCGTAATAAGTTCCGGTTCACTTTTCCGATCATTTTAATCCAAACGATGCGTAAACGACAAAACAGCTATAGGCATATTTTCAAGAAAATTATTTAATACTTGTCATAAACATGTATTACAAAGACATGTTTTCTATTATATTAATTTGAATAAAAATCGAAAAAAGAATTCTTTATTATTTTCACTCTGTCTCAGTCGTAATTGAACTAACGATCGAGTCTTTCTAAGGAAGAGGCAAAGATGGCTCTTTATCATTCTGTCATCAGCATCATTGCTATTATCTTTTCGTCTTTCATTTTCTCTAGTTTTGATTTTAATCATCTTTTTCTTTTTTTAATTAGCATGTTGACGAATCTAGCTTTGAAATATGGTCATAAACAAGAGATAATTCTACTCAATATTTCTTGTCATAGTCTGACATAGTCAAGATTAGAATACATTCAATTTTTCTTATTGAAACACATTTCTAGGATATTCTACTTTTTTTTTTTTATTTCCTATTATTGTCTACGTAAGGGTAAAATGTTATAATTGAATTTATCGATAAAGACCACGCAATCGCCTGAAGAATACGAGTGGGTGTGTAAGAAAGTGTTGCATAGAATCAATACATAAAATCAACAAAACTATTCGTTGTTTAACTTCATAATTATTTTAATTATCAAGAGGATGTACGCACCTAATTATGTTACTGCGACTTCTAATTGACGATACTTATTACGTTTTCAAAATAGGAACATGCTTCTTTTCAAATCTGCCATTGAAGGCGCCATTAATTGTTACTGATGTGCTTACTATTCGATCGGAAGTACAGATCGAGCACAAAAAGAATAGGTCGCTCTATGATTCAGTTTTTCTTTGACTAAAAAACATGTAGAACAAATTCCATCACGACCTTCGAGAAGAAAATTTAATTTAGAAACGGCCTAGTTCTTTTAGCTGCCAGTGTAAAAGCAACAATCAATGCTATCAATCAGTCTGATAAATATTTTTGTCCTTGAATTGTGATTACTATAGCATAAAATTAACAATCTTGGTTACTAATCATAATCACATTCAATTTTCGTTGTTTAATAAAACATAAATAGAATTCTACTATCGTAAGAAAAGAACGTACTTAATTACTTTTTTCCCTGCAAATGCTCCACTGAGAAATCTATCTTAACGCTGCATGTGTCCTAAATTAGTATCAAAAAATGTCTTGTCTACGGCAGTTAATGAAGGATGACAGCGAAAATCTGCACGCCAAGACGAGTATACCGTTATGATGTAAATTTTAAAAAAACTGCGTTATTTGATATAAGTAGCAATACAGAATGTCAAGTCAACCTTGTAGAATTATTTCCAACATGCAATTATTCACTAAAGATAAATAAATTTGTTTGAGCTCAAGCATATCATTGATACACATGAATTAAAGTCTCAAATAGAAATAATTAACAAAAGAAGTGTTTTAAAATCTGTTCCTATGAATATGAATACGAATACCTTGAACCACAGAGATTATTGAGTTCGTATTTTTCGATAGAAATCCCACCTTATGTTTAAATGAGTATTCAAATTTTTATTGTTTCTCCAGCTAAATATACAGCATACGAGTGCGTTATAATCTGAGAAGTGAAAAGAAAAGTATATAGTATATATATATATAATAATAATAATAAAATGCCGGATAGCTAAAAGATATTGACCTATATGTAAGATGCACAAATGAGAAATTATCCTTAGATGATAATAGTACTACTACAGGTTCTTTAGACTTTAACCAAAATATCAAGTGCGTATATGGGTGTGAATCTCCTCGAAAACTATATACTACGGATATACATCCTGTTTTATTGGCCTGTCGTCTATTCTGTATCTAATTAATAGATTTGATTGAATTAGAGCTGCTTATTTCTTGATATACAAGGTATAAGACACCATACTCTAGAAGCTGTTGACAAGTGTCCTTTTGATCAAGGTTTAAATTACCATTGTATCATATAAGCATAACCCAGGTCGCTCAAAGCGGACCACTGTAAACCGTCGTAACATTACCGTAAACGGTCGTTTTTGCATCGTATTCCGTCGTAAAACGGACACCGTTTATCAGCCGTAAAACCTCGTAAAGTCGGCGTAATATTATCTTATACGACCGTTTACTGATCGTTTTCTTCGACCGGGGACGCTTTTATTTCATACTTCATATAAATAATCATGAAGG